>JBAMYA010024834.1:0-16433 GCA_037176975.1 Arrhamphus sclerolepis | reverse complement strand
CTCGACAACTCACTGTCTTTCAAAGTACATATCAATTTACGTAACATTAATCGCCTCCGCCCCTCTCTCGCCCCCCAAGAACGCACCTGAAAACGTCTGTGCTCTGACAGTCCTCACAAGAAGAAGAGAAAACTTTTAAGAGAAAGAGCTACTGAGCTTGTAGGATAGTTCCTAATAACGCCGGATGCCAAGAAAGTGAGGAAGAATACTTGTTTTTGTTTTTTCTAAGATTAATGATGCAGAAAATGAACTGAAACCATTTTACATTCATAAAACATAAGATAAAGAAAATGCGACAGGCCCATAATGATGCATTACATCTTAAAAAACTGCATGCAGCATGCCAGAGCCACCAGAACGTTGTCAACTCATTCTCTTGCACCTGTTGCTTTTTCTTCACAGGAAATCAGGGGATGATACCTGGGTGAGCAACAACACCTACTGGGAACTGAGGAAGGACCCTGGCTTTGCCAACATGGACTTCCTTACGTTGTGGTGACTCCTGAGCTGCAGATCACCACACTTCAACGTGCACAGCTTCTACTGTGATCCAGACTGGTTCTGGCTCCGGTGATGTCTGTACAACAGACCCGTCACCCACCATCCAATTCAGCGTCTGTGCTGCAGCTCATCAGTTATTGCCTTAATACCAAGTGCTTATACAGTATATGTCGTGTAAACATGTTTATGCAATCATGTTTTCAGAATGTTGATCACTTTTGGAAATCTTTTGCCCACATTTCAAGAATCGTGTTGTACTCAAAACAAGGTGGACTACTTAGCATAAAGGATCATAAATCGTTTTCATAGTTACTCTAGATGGGCTTGAAATGTCCTGAACAACTCTTTACTGAAGTTTTTTTTTTTTTGTCTTATCACGGACATTCTCTACCTCAGAGATAAACTAGTCTGGATATGACATTAAATGAGTGTACTGTATACGTCCAATATTTATTCAGCATTGCCTGATGCCTTACTGGTTGTCCTAGCATTGTTTAATTTATTTTTGCTGCCTAAAAAATGTATTTTTTTGTAAAGATAAGCAACAACTGACAAATGCTCTTTATATCCTCACTGTGTTGAGCTTATCTTTGTGTCTCACAACAGTAACTACTGCTTTCTTTCTGTCATGAATGTGTGAATGGTGGCGCAAATATATGAGCAACAGTAGCAAATATCACGTAGAGTTTTTAATTCTCATTTTCACTTTATTCATTGAACCATCTGGACAAGGGGCCAAAATTATGCTCCATAAGATCAAATAAAACCAGACCCCTTCGTTTCAGTTCTCCTTACTGAGTTTTTGTTGTTGGCTTTTTTTTGTTTTTGTTCTTTGAGTAACTCAGAATAGTAGCGATGTGTTTAAAAAGTGAGTAAATCTGAGTTTCTGGATGATGATTTGATCATAAATGTTAGTGGGCTGCTAGTGGGTATGAGAGTTCTTTCTATGGCCTTGTTTGATAGACAACTGCGCACATTTGATGATGCAAGAGCTCTTTAAGGTAAGTCTGTACGTCAGTGTAAAACCTACAACTGTGTCTAGTTTGGGTGTGGGAGGGGGGTGAAAGATCATTTGTAAGGTTGTATTATTCTTGCTCACAGCTGCAGTTTTAGGGCTCCTCCCTTCATATTAATGCCATGTGTGCACACCCTTCTCTACTGATCAGTGCAAACCTTGAGAAAATACCTCGCATTGAAGCAATCAGCTCACGCAGTAAACAGCATCACATGTTTTCTGCATTTATGACTTGTCTCAAGCACTGGAGCCATGGGCCAGAGTTCAAGGATAACTTTACAATTACGCAGCCTTGAAAACACATTAAAGAAAGGTTATGCAGAAGGGCTCGAAAACAAAACTGAATAGAACCGGGAGCATTTTTGTTCCACAAGTGTAAGACAGAAAGTTGCATTTAGATCACAATCACAAATGGAAAACAAATGGGAAAAGAGCAAATATGGTGATTTGAACTGGTAAGAATTCCAATGCAAAGTAACAAAAAATATTGAAAATGATGGTGTTATTAAAATGAAAGGGTATGTAATAACTGCAAAACATTCTATAAGAAAGAAAAAGATTACACACCGCCATGTTTAAAGGAATTGCACCCAGTTTCAGTTCCAAGGTCTTACATATCAGGACATGAATTTAAATAAAAATAATAATATAAAATCCAAATACAACCTCAGATGAACAACAGCATATTAAGTATTACAGCACGTCATTTATTTAGCTAAAACTAAGTGAGAAACTAAGCACATACTTTTCCAGCATTAAAAGACATTAAAATACTGAAAAGCTACCAGGTGCTGCTAATCAAATGTGTTTGATTAATCAGGAGCAGGTGTGACACCTCCTTAAAATCTGATTATGTCCTCTAGAGAAGTCAGGTGTGTGTATAAACAGCATGCAAAAACAGAAAAATGTAGTTTAAGTCTGAATATTAAAGTTCCACACAACCCCAAACTAGAAAGCTGGAATTTAATTTAAAAAGCAAAAATTAAGAAACTTACTTTGACTTTTATACCACTTTTATTTTTTCTTCTTGCTTTTGTTTAGCTTCATCACTACATTGCTACTTTTTCTGATTTGGGGGGGCTATAATCACAGAGAAGGCCCACCTCAAGGCCCACCCACGAGAGCATGCAAAGATAATCATGTACTTATAGCTGTAACATTTCTGAGGAAATATCAATGTGACTGCACCTTTGATTCTCTACTGACATAAAAAAAATGTAATAACTGAGTTGGAGAGCAGCTGGTTTATGTCAGAAAGTCATGACTTTGCACACATTTACGAAAGATTTTCCAACGAAGAGTCTTTGTTAAAAGTCCTGACTTTTGTTTTGTTTTTTTAAAAAATGGATTGCTATTATTATTATTATTTAAACAAAAAAAATATGATTTTAAGTTTAAAAAGACAAAAAAAAAGTGTTATTTGTGATTCTAAAGTCTCCATTTTTCAAAAAATTTACAATAAAATTAGCTTTTCTTTTCTTTTTTAACTTTTCAAAAAAGTCATTTTTTTACATATGTAATTTTAGTACAAAAGTCTCAATCTTCTGATAAATATCATAATTATTGTGAAATTTGAGTTTCCGTGACAATATTTTTTATTTAGTTTATTTAATTTGTTTGTACAAAAGCCCCAATTTTATGATAAAAGTAAAAAAAAATTATAAACCTTTTTTTTTATGACAAAATTTTCACTTGTGACCGAGTCCAGGATAATGCGGGAAATCTGTCAACATACTGTAGCAGATTGAAAAAGTAAAGAATAACCGTCCCTTTTTTTTTATTTATGGTGCGTGTAACCGTCACTATGGCTGCAGGAGCTGTAGCTTGTTCTAACTATGTCATTTCATATACCGGTTCACTACAGTACAGAGGTAACAAAGGCAGAAAGAAAACATTATAATTATCTTTAATTTTATTATGTTTCATAATATTGTTATCCAGTTATTTGGTGAATTAATTCTCTTAAAAGTAACCTGTAAAGTTTAATAGGACCACTGCTGGCTGACACGGACCAGCCACTAGGTGGCAGCACATTCAGAGGACGGACGGTCATCACAAGCAGGCAGTGTTGCCAGATTGGACGAGTTTCCGCCCACTGAATGTGCTTCTTTGGAACACGTTGGGCTGGAAAATGTAGCAACGGAAATATTCAGGAGAAATTATTAACAAAATAGTTACCATTACATGGTGGAGAAAAGTAGAAACTTACACATTTCAATAAACTACCGTCATTTCATATTAATTCATTTATCTTAAATCAGAGCTAATCACTCTACTGCGTTGGAAGCCTGATTGTGTTTTTTTTTTTTTTTTACTTTGACCATCTGGTGCCGTTGTTAGGTTTCGCATGTAGTAGTAATATAGTTTTAAAATGAGTTTCGAGAGAAGTTGTGATTTGGACTGGTTTTTATCGACGGGAGGGTTACGTCGTGTTTGTTTGTCATATCTGGCAACCCTGGTGGGTTTGGGAGTTTCCTGTGTAGGTGGAGTGTCTTCGAGTGAGAGGCTTTTGTTCAAAACAGACAAAAGCTCCTGCTGTTCAATGATACTGTCAGGAGGTGAGGACGAACACCTTTAAAGAAGGTTTCCATCTGTACCACAACTAAACCGGAGACGTCAGAGAAGCGGAAAAACATTTGTATTTGGCGCGTTTAAGGAGCTCCTGATGAACTTTCGATCATAAAGACTGGTGCGTTCACGACGCTCTTTCTTTCTATACGTTTAGACGTTTGATTTATGCTTCATGTGAAATGTTTTTGTTTTTACTCTTTTTCCTGACCAATGTATGCTGCTCCATCTTCGTGTAAGTTTATAACCTAAGGGGAACTTTTTTTTTTCTGAGTGAACAAGTTTCTGCTTGTGTCTCTTGCCAGCAGGTTTTTATCCAACTGTGAGATGTTTGCCACAGCTACTAAAAACTTTGTGGAGGAGGTGGATAAGGGTGGTCTACTGATCCCAGTGTCCAGCCTGAATGACGCCATAGGTCTTCTGACAGTGGTGGTGAAGCACAAGCGTTTCTGGTTCTGGCAGAAGCCCAAGTATCTCCCTTCTGATTTTAACCTCAACGATATACTGACAGGAGACCAACCTATAAAGCCAGGTAGGCATGGAAAAAACCCGATGACAGTGAACGCGTCCGTTCACTGTCTGTTATCTCAAATACCTGCTGTGGTTGAATCTTCCATTATATATATATATATATATATATAGATATATATATTTTTTTTTTTTTTTTTATTTAAATTTTTACAGCTGTTGTAGAGGCAGACTTCATCAAGTACAGCGGAACTTTCGGGGACAACATTAAGGGAACTGTGGATGCCAGCTTTGTCAACGCCAACGTCAGCCTGCAGGGCAGTGACTCTTCCAAACTACAGTCCTCCTTTGGGAGTTTGAAGAAAGAAGACGTGGATGTGCAGAAGTTGCTGAAAGACTGCAAAGGCAGGTCAGCATCCCCACCTGTGTTTACTGACCGGTTTGACATTGTGACAGATATGATTCTGCATTTAAAACATCTGACATCCACTCTCTCTAAAATCTACTATCAGAAGTGATCTTTGTCCAACCATAAAGTTTCTGACAAATCAGAGACACAGTTGAATATTAACTACGCAAATAACGTTGCTATGAGATTGGTAAAGATTTATATTATTCTGGGAAGCTTATTAACAAACAAGCAAACAAACTTAGATTAAGAATTTGACATTCAAAGAACATTCCTGCTGATGTTTTTGTTGTTTTGTGCCTCAGGGTTCTGGACATGTCCCATTGTCTGATCCAGCAGACCAAGGAGAAGCGTAAGCGAGCGTTTGGGATTGTAAAAGAGCGTATTGTGACCACCCAGCCGTGCTCAGTCATCGAGGAGGTGCAGCAGGGCGGGCAGTGTGGAGGGACCCTGAGCTCCTGCGGACCAAAAGTCCATAAGGTACGGTTGCTGAGAGGTGCCACATTTAATATTTCTGCATCAGTAGATGGAAAGAGGTTCGCTTTTACACAGGATTTTGTCTTCTCCAGTTTCAATCTGAACTACAATTCAGTGATTCCAAATCCACTTTTTTGTTGCGCTAGCCAGAGTTATAATAGTTAGAATTTTAAAAACAAAAATTCATTTCATTTTTCTGTTTTTTTTGATTATGTCAGTTCACTCTTAGTTACTTTAACAGGTGCATCTGTAATTGTAGTTTCACTTTTAGTTTTTCATTTTAGTCTTGGTTTTAGTTTTTGAGTTTTTAGTTCCGTAGACTTACAGATACTGACTAAAAAATCTTGGATGAAAAAATGTTACTGATCAACAATGCCATAAAGTACAAAAATCATTTGTTCTTTCCTTTGAGTAGTTAGAAACATTTAGTGCCAAAAGGTGCTGGTAACCCAGGATGCAGTGCAAAAAACAGTGGATGTCTTCAAACATCTAAAAAACAAGGCAACATTTCTGTTTGATTTTTAAGACAACATTTGTTGCACAGAGGTAGCACATTAGAAGAACAAAATAATAATAAAAGATGAAGAGAGGTCAATGTGAGTCTCCATTGTGGATATAACATAAGCACCTGTGCCACTCTCTTCATATATTGAGTAAAGTTTTTTTTTTTTGTTTGTTTTTTTTTTTGTTTTTTTTAATAAACTTTAAGGAAACACATCAAGAGAAGTTTTATCCTGATTTCTCAGACCAGACGACAGCAGGCAGAACAGAGAAAACAAAGTCCTGGGAGGCAGGAGCACTGACTAAATCTTAAGTTTTAGGATAAATATCTTCCTTTTACTTCCAGAAATGCAGACGATTCCCTGCTGGACCTCATCCATGTATTTAGTTATTTCACATGAGGGAAAATTCATGACGTTATGTCCTGACCTGATCATTTCCAGGCAGGATGCAAAACGAAAACTAAGGTGTTGTTTGGGTTTTTTTCGTTTGGTTTTTTTTACCTGTAATTTTATTTTGTTTCAGGGTGTTTTGCATTGTCAGTTTTAGTTTTTATATAGTTTTCATTTTCTGTTTCATTTAATGGGATTATTGTTTTCACTGTTACTTTCAGTTGTAGTTTCAGATTTTTTTTTTTTTTTTTTAATGTGATAACTGGTGCCTGAAATTCAGTAGACAGGCATGCTTATAGTTTTTGGTTCCCTTTTTCCTCTCTCTCTTTTTTTTTTTTTTTTTTTTTTTTTTTTTTTAAAACATAAGTTTCTCTACTACGAGTTTCACTTCTGCATACAACTGGCCACTAAGCCACCAAAGTTTACTTCCTCTGTTGTTATTTCTGTTCCCCTTAAATGCTGATTTGAACTGTTGATTCTAACTGGATTGTAGCTTTATGGAAATGATCTGAATCAGTGTGTTTTTCATGTTCTTTAGAAGAATAATCATCTAATATTAATGCCATAGCAGAATAAATCCCTTTAAAAAAAAATGTAATCATTCTGACTAGCATTTCCTCAGCTGGTTCATGTACTGTTTTGTTTTGTTTTGTTTTTCAGATTTCACTGAAGGAAAATGCAAGTTTGAATCAAGACAGTAACATTACAATGGAGATTCCCACCAACACCACGATAGCCTACGGCCTCATAGAGCTAGAGATCAAACATGCTGGGAGTTTTGGTAAGAAATACATATTTACATCTAAAGAATTATTTCCCTGCTTTTTGCAAATTGGATGTAAAGAAAACAAACTCTTGGTATAGGACTTAATTTCACCTTGAAGTGTTTAAAATCTGTAAAACATGTATTTTCCATAGAGCTGTGTCTGATGTCAGACACCAGCGGAGGTTTTGAAACGGATGGTCTGAAGGAAAGCCTTCTGGGTGTTTCTGGAGCTCCTGCACACACTTGTGAAAATAACCTCCTACGTCAAGGTAAGCAACTTCTCCTCTGAAACCTCCTCAGTTAGAGAAGTTTGCATGTCGCCTCTGGGAGATTTGGGGCCCTGTTTTGAAAGATCATAATGGCTTGTAAACACGCACTTTGACCTACATTATAGGATTCCTTCATGTAATTACAGTATGCATACCGAGCAGTTTTACTGTTGAGTTACCTACAAAATGTATATAGTTATGTTTGGCTCTAGAAACGCTCACAGTCAATAGCCGCTTCAGGGTGTTTGTGTACTGTTAAGGTGTGAAAAGAGTCAATAATTCATGGGGACACCATTTCATTCTGAATCAGCAGTTAATGTCCGTACATCGCGTGTGCTGGTGCTGTCCCTGAAAGGGCTGTTTTAGCTTACTGCATCGTAGGATATGTCTTTGTCAGTGAAGGATGATTTATGTCCATTTGGTGTTGTATTTTTCCCCAACCTCAGACCTGGAGCAACTAAGAGATCATTTCCAGCTGCTTTCAGCTCTCCCTGCGTCCACCAGGTCGTCTCTGCTCCAGCGAGTCACAGAACTGATGCAGGACCCAGCAGCCATCAGTGCGCTTCAGAATGTGGTAAGTAAGAAAACGGGTTTTCCGCTGCAACAGACCGTGAAGCTGAGCTCATTCATCCCTCTCTCTTCTTTTAAAAATTCCATGCAATCATTACTACAAGACCTTGTTTTTAGCTGCTTGCTTCTTAATATTTGTTGTAAATAATGTATATATTTACCCCTGTTACCTTCTTTTAGTATTATTTGTGACATAAAATTGTCTTTTCTTTCTTTCTTTCTTTCTTTATTTGTCTTGTCATTTTTGTGTTCTTTTATGCTGCCTCCATTGTAAATAAGAGCTGGTTCTCAGTTGATCCACTTGGTTTAAATAAAGTATTATTAATAATATTAATAATAATAAACGTTTGCATGTCTTTCTCTGTCAGCTGGAGCAGATGCATGTGGGTAAGAGACCTGACCCAGCTGATGTTGGACTGAGCGCGCTGCAACAGCAGAACGTCCAAGCAGTACTGGACCTACTGGAGCAGTCTGGTAAGGTGGAGGCAACTCAGGGAAACAAGTCAACATCGGTCCTCACAGCCTTTCATCTTATTACCAGCGCTTTGGAGGGTGAGGAAATTTTGTTATCCTTGCAGCCTTTATTTCTTTAAATCCTCAATTAATCAAATAAAATAAGGTCTGGAGGAGAAATGTTTGCTCCCTCTACAACCAAACCATCATAAAACATCTTCATCCTGAATCTGGACGTCTGTCTTACAGAGATGACGCATGAATGTCTTGCTCTCTTGAGATCATGCAGCAAACCCACAGCGTTGCCAACCTTGGAGCTGCTGGTTAGTAAGGTTTTTTTGTTTTTAATCAAATCAACACCATACAGCAACATTTTTATGTTTATTTAGGGGAAACACATTATTGATTTACTTCTTTTTCATGTCTACTGTCTTGTAGGTCCAGTGTACATCAGGAAACGGGAAGATGCCTCTGATCAGTGCAGGACTGACAGAAGACATGTATGAAAAAACTGAAAATCTTTTTGCCTCCTCTAATGTGTTGCTGAAAAAAGATATGGATGTTCTGAGAACAGAAATCAAACCTCAGCCAGGAAATCTTCCTCTGGTCCTCTGTATTGCCATCAGAGGTCTTGCTTTACTGGCTGCAGATTAATATTCCATATTAGAATCTAATCAATCCATAACCGCTCGAAATGCAGAGCGCGGGACAATCGACATTCCTGCCGGATTTGCCGTTGGTCATTTGAATTAATGTACTGTACTTGGTAAGAATTTTTACAGTTTGTTTTGGGGTTGAGTTCAAACCGTTTGTTGGATAAAACTAATAATATGAAGTAGTCGGTATGTCGTGTTTTGATGTAAAAATGCAGATTTTTATTTTCTGTTTTTAATGTTAATATATTGATTGGACCACAATCTTAATTATTTCATGCAAACGTTCTCATGTATGTTTTTATTGTTTTTACTTTTTATTTTTTAGTTTCACCTCAACAGATCAATTTATATACTCTTTTTGTTATTTAAACTTTTCTGATTGCATTGGATGTTTATTTCTAGGCATAACAAGTTGTTTTTGTTTTTTTTAATTAAATTATTGATTCATTTGATTAAGCTGACAGAAAACCAAAAAGAAAAAAACAAAGCAGATCATTAGAAAACACCAGTTATTTATTTGACATCTGAAAATACATCTTATTTGAAATTTTGTAAAATATAATATTAAGTAAATATGGATTTTCTTTCAAACTTATTATTTTTGTAATATCACATCAAAAGGGATGGTTCGCTGAGATGCAGTACCCTGGTAGAGAGTTCTGTGGAAAGTTTGTCTAACACAAAGCACCAAATGCACAGGGCTCACAGTCACACACTTATTTCATAGGTCCAACAAAAGGTTTATTTAAAAAATGTCTTTTGTACTTGATTGAGAGAAAAAAAACAAACAGGGTAAACACTGAAGTATTGCTTCTTTTTTCCTGTGCAACATGTTACAGTGACTGGCAAGACACTTTCCTTTCATGAAGCTACGAACTGAAAAGGAAACATTGGGGATCAAATGTCACTTTCAAAAGAAAAGAGGTCTCAAAAGACACTTCTTTAAGTAAGTTTGTACTGGCAAAATGAGATGAAGCACTGTAAACAATGAGGTGTACTTTAGAATGAAAGCCCTCATTTCTGTAGAATAAATACAATTTACCTATCATACATACACATTTGAAATTAAAAGTGGACATGGCAAAAACTTTAAAAACAATGACTCTCCCAAGTCCCCACTCAATCCATTTGAAAATATTCATAAAAAATAATTGCCAATAAATAAGTACACTTCCTGTGTGTTGAGAGTTGCATAGTGTGCTAGAAAGAAATCTGGCAATTCAGATTAAGGTGACTCTGATGCAGCTTTGTGCGAGACCCACATCACACAGGCAGCTGGCAGCTCAGACAGCACTTCCTGTCCAGTTCCGGGTAGAACATCAATAGACCCAACTGACTGGAACCCATTGCGGCTCTATGAATAAGCGCTCCACAGCATCCTGCAGCTTGTCAAAGGCCTTGTCCAGATTGTCATTGACAATAGTCAGGTCAAAGTAGTGACTATATGCCCGGCGGATCCTGGCACTCTCATCCACGGTCTTCTTTAAATCGTTCTCCTGTTACAAGAAAAAAAAAAAGTTATCCAGTTGGTATGAAGAAAACAAAGTACTCTAATTGGCCTTTATAAGTTGTTAAGAACCCTAAATCATCTCACCGTGAGTAGTTTGGTTGTCAAGCCAGCGTCGACCACAGCTTTGTGCATGTCTCTTAGTGTGTCCAGTTCAGGAGCAGCGATAAACACCACAAATGGCATAAACTCAGCAGTCTTTAACACTTTCAGGGCCTGGGGATAAAAAAAGTAACGTCGCTACAAAGGCTTTAGGGAAAACGTCACTGAAATAAAAGTGTCCGTCTTGCCTGACCTGAGGGTTGACATCCAGGATGCATGTACGGCCAGCATCCACCACCTCGTGAATGGAGTCGATCTTGGTGCCATAAAGGTTGCCGTCGTACTCGCCATGCTCCAGGTACCTGCTCTCCTTGATGTCCTTCTCCATTACTTCTCTGGTCACGAAGCAGTAGTTCTGGCCGTCTTTCTCCTCTTCTCTTGGACTGCGTGATGTAACTGAAGGAAATTATCCAGGAATTAGATGGCGTGCAACCTGGCCTGAAATGCAAGCGCAGACGATTCCTCTGTCTCGTGCACTCACATGGGACAGTGGTTCCGTATCGTAAAGGATTCAGGACAATGAGTCTGTTCTTCAGGCTCCGCCTCCCGACTCCCTGTGCTCCTATCAGAACCAGTGTTTTTCTCTGGAACGGCGGCATCCTGGCTACTTCCTCATAGATCTGCAGCTCATAACGGTCAAACTCTGCTCAAGGCAATACACAGGCTAAATGAAAACTGTTTTGTCACTGATACACTAGAAGTAACAACTTCATAAATCAAAAGGTTGTCAGACAGAAAATTCGATTCTGTGGTGATACATACCTGCATTCTTAGCAGTGAGGTACATCATTCTTTTCTTCTTTTTTTTTGAAGTTAGAGTCCCGCAGAGCACCCCTGGGACACACACAAGTATTCAACCAGTGACTCTCCACATGTTTGTGCAGAAGAAAATTAAATACCATTTTTGACTGAGGAATGATTTCCTATAATCGTCCATACCAGTTAAATAATTTGCCACAGATTTCATTTTATTTCTGAACGAGATGTGCTCTCAGTCTATAACTTGATTTAAAGATATGTCTTTGGTCTTTATGTAATGGAATCAACACATCTATAACTAACAGAAACCTACTTATTCCAGAGGTATATACATAATTAGTGGATTTTTTCAGCTTTGCTTGTTCTGGTATGTCAAAGCCAAAAGGGTAAAATCGGGGACATTATGTTTTTGTGAATATTGCAGAATATGAATGAAAACAATTGATTTCCATCAATAATGAAAACTCAACTGAGTTACTGAGGAAAAAGTGAATGTCATTTTTTCATACTAACCTGTACCGACAGTGTCCCAGTCTTTTCTCACAAATGCTTTTCTCTTCTCCTCCAAAAACTGGCTAGGAATGAGACCAGTGGCACCACCAACAACTTTCCGTGCCTTTTGGGAAATCAAGGACACTCTGTCTTGATATAATTTGCATCCAGAAAGAATTTGGTGTCTTCCATTTTATCACCCGCCTCCTGTGGTTTCAGCTGTTGACATTTCCTGGACGTGCCTACTCACCTGCCACCAGTTGGGGTCCTCCTTGTTAACAACATGCAGTACGTCTCCTTTGGAGAAGGCCAGGCCTGCCTCTTTACAGGGAATCAAGCTGTCTGTGGCCGGGTTATAATTGAAGTACGGCTTCACAAAAACCTACAGATCAGAGTTCGACAGTAAATCATGCAAGGAGTGCACAAACACAGTTAAAATAGAATTCAATAAAACCTTGATTCTACCTAATATATGGCAAGCAAAGCTCTAACTACCACTGTTTTGTTTTATTTTGTGTTTTTTTGGGCTTTTTCCTTTAGCAGGTTGCCACAGTGGATCACCTGTTTCCATCTTACCCTTTCTTCTGCATCATCCTCTGTCACACAAACCTACACCCTTTGGTCTTCCCCTTTCTTCCTGCCTGGAATCTATATTTCCAGAATTCCTCTGCCAGTGTATTCACTATCCCCCCATTCATGTGTCCAGTCCAGCCTCTCTTACAATATCTACAAGACATTCACCCTTGGCCCATTTCTTTTTGAAACGCTTGTCCTTAATCCTTTCCATCCGTTTTGTTTTTTTTAAATTTACATTACATTCACTTAATATTATGCACCACCTCTGGAGTAAGTGAAGTATGCACACAGGCCACATGGAGTATGCAGGCAGGCCTGCATGCCGGATGCCACGCTCAGATCCAGCAGGAAAAAACAGCGTAACTGAAAACCAACAAGCACATGCCAAAACAGCACAAGAGAAAGATAATCTTGTACCACTTGGCAAAAAGAATTACTGTCTGACATAACCTTACATACTGCTCTCCAGTGTCAGCTGCTGTGTGTAGCTGTTACAGTGACAAGGAGAATGGGGTGCACCAATGAGGAGAGTGGCTTACATCCTTGTGAGTGTGTGATGTGATATTAATAGATCCTCGTGGGATCAGTTTTCAAAAGCCTGGCATTCTGCGACCAGCTGGGTCAGGCAGATCTCACTCAATCCTCACCAGTTCCTGACGATAATAACCAGCGAGTAAAAATTCCGATGGACTCGTGGTCTTGATTTACACAGATATTAGTTGACACATTCCAAAAAATCAAAAATAAAAAATTGTCATCTTAGGATGAATCTGCTTCTCAATCACAATTTTAACAGAATTAGAAAATTATTTAAGCTGCTCAAAATTCAAAGTTTCCACTGCAGCATCACAATGAAAAACATCTATAAAAGGTTCATGCAGCAAAAAAGGCACATATAAGTAGTGCTCGTTTTGCCCTCTTAAGTAAAATTTGAGTCATTGTCTTAAAATAACATATTGTCATATTGAATAATGAACTGAAACTCACTTTCAAACATTATATTAGAAATTGAACTCTGTCATCAATATAATTCAATATTTCCCAAAACAGTTGAGTCTTAACTGCTTGTAACTGAACTTCAATTTGAGCTTGTCTGCTTTCTCTGTAAAGCTTCATGACATTAAACAAATTGGGTTCAGCGCGGTTATTCATTTCCGAAGGGAAGAAAGCTTCTCACCCATACAATATATAAAACTGAACCTCATTCGTCTTCACCTGTGGTAGTGACGGTACATCTTTGTAGCTTGGCAGGACTTTAAGTGTGACGCTTCCACTGCAGTCCCTCAGCAGCTTCTGAAGTTCATGGGGATTCGTACCGACCTCCCGACCGTTAACCTCACAGATTACATCTCCTGTGTGTAGCATGCCCTGCCTGTCGATTGAGCTGCCGTGTAGGATCCGTGCAATCACCATCTCTCCCTGCACCACGCGGAACGTAACCCCCTGAAAGATAAGTAAATCAGTTACTGACATCGACAGTTCATAAATCACAGGAGAGGCCTACTCTGCATTTTGATTTCTGTGTAAGAGCTTTGCTATGAGTCTGCATTAACTGAATCCCTGCTTCGCAGCAGATGAATCAAATGTTTCGACTGCAGATGTTTTTGTTGCCGTGAATGCCCGGCTAACTTACCAGAGGTTCCCCGGCTTTCTTCTGGATCCCAATCACCCTGACAGCATCAGCTGGCATGAGCGAACTTGGCAACAAGGAGTTGCTGTTGGCTGTAGAGTGGGGCATTTCATAGCACTTTGCAGCCACTTTGTCATGAGCCTCTATCAAAGACTGAAACAAAAGAAGGAACACAAGTTTAAAAACAAAAAACAAAGAAAATATCTGGCTGAGTTTATGAATTTAAACTAGCTTTTTTTTTTCTCTCTAACAAAGGGAAGAAAGAGGGTAGTCTGAAACCACTGGGCTGCTTCTACCAAAATAACAAAGACAAAGACCAGCAGAACAACATGGATTTAATAAAACTGCTATGAAAGAAGGTGGGCGTAAATCACTTTGTGGTCCACATTTTGTTCATGACAGCAATGATTAATGTCTGACAAAAAGAAAATATATAATTGGTCTTACTCTTACCCTCACAGCAATACAATAGCGTCAGTGTTTTTACAGAGAAGACATACAAACTGCTTAAATAAATACAAAGCTTTACTAAGACAGTAGATGACAATATGCATCATTCACCCTGTGAAGCTGCATAGTCCAAGTGTTTAAGAATATTATTACAATATAATCATACATAATATAATCTTATTATAGGATACACTGAGGGCTTTATTTAAAAAGAGTGTTTTCTGGAAATGTACAGCTGATTTTCAATCTCTGGAAAAACTTGAAACACAAATTAACATTTCAAATTCTCACCAGCTTTTATTGGAAGTTACAGACTTTGCCCTGATGTTTATGCATTTCTTTGAATCATAATAGTGAGTCTTAACAAGTTCCTGCCATGTGAACATAGCTCGAACTTTAGAAAAGAAAAAAAAGCGCAAATGTGGCATACTAATAATGGATTAAGTGTGAGAAGGACAGAAAATCAGCCAATGATGGGCATGAAAAGCTCCGATATTTACTCCTCATGCACACGTAAGCACAAGCTTTCCTGCGTCGTCTTACAGACCCCCAGTTTAGGTTTAAATCACCCTCCATTTAAGATCAGATCAGATCAATTCACCGAGAGGACTGAGGAACTTTAATACCTTAAAGTGGGGCTCCTGGAGGATCCTGGCGAGCTCATCAGCAGAAGCATCCTTTTCTGGGAGGAGATTTAAGGACTCCAAGATTTCTGTGACCAACTGGACATTATTGTCCTGCACGGCTTGTAACTTCACTTCCTCAAGACGCTCGTGGGCCTACAAAAGGTAATAAAGTTGTGTCAAGAACGGAGAAATGAACGATTAGAGACCAAAAGTGTGTAAACACAACATTCAACCAATAAACGGTTAAACTAATCAAGACAAAACAAAAAATAGTCACAAGTTCAAGTGAATTCTTCCATCCCCTATGCCATGCTAAAAGTGAGCTTTGGTTCCATTTAAGCTGATCAAAGAGAAAATGAGAAACAGAACATAAAAAAAATGGTTAATGAAGGTATCAAATTAATACTTCAAAGAAAGTGAAGATTAATGGAATATTTGTTCAAGAAAACAGCAGCGTCTGCATTTCTCTTCAATTCATTTATGGTATAAACTGCTTGAAGATGTATTTTTCCTGTGAATCACTGAACTAATATTTAGTTGTATAACCACTGAGAGCTGCTTCGCGTCTGTGTTTCGTGGAGTGGACCAACATGGCATCTCTGGACAGGTAATCCACCCCAGGATGGAAAATTCCTCTGCATCAGAAACAGCATTTCTGATGTCACCCCAGAAGTTTCCTATCGGATAAACGTCCGAAAATTGGGCCGGTCACTCCATAATGTTAATCTTGTTGTCCTGGAACCAAGATGCTCCTGCTTACTGGTGTGACTGGGGTAGTTGTCTTGTTGAAACACCCATTTCAAGAGCATTTCCTCTTCAGCATAAGACAACATGACCTCTTTATGTATTCTGGTGTAATCAAACTGATCCATGATCCCTGGTACGACATAAAGAGGCTCAACACCATCATATGAGAACCATTTCCATACCATGATGCTTGCTCCTCCGTGCTTCACTGTCATCAGTGTACTGTGGCTTGAATTTAGTCTTTGGGGGTTATCTGACAAACTGTCTGCAGCCCCTACACCCAAAAAGCACAACTTTGCTTTTATCAGTCCACAAAATATTGATCCATTTCTGTTTAAGTCGGTGTCTTATGGTAAATTTTTATCGCTTTAGCGTGTTGGGTTTTTTTTTTTCTTTTTGAACAGTGGGACTCTGCGGCTGCATGTCTCTCTGAGTCTGGCTCTTTTCTGGTGCTGGTTTTTTACCTAGCGACAACATGTGAGTCGCTTTAGTCACTTTT
>JBAMYA010024823.1:0-16434 GCA_037176975.1 Arrhamphus sclerolepis | reverse complement strand
GACAAATTAGTCCTTGCCTGTCAGGTTCAGCTGAATAAACTCTCTGTATTACTGCTACATTAGCATACATTGTCAAATTTTGATACTACATACCTGTTAATGCAGCAAGGTCTATACTTGTGAACTTCCTTTGTTTCACAATCTATTTTTTGTACATGCTATATTAGCATGTGCATGCCATCTTGCAACTAGGCTATATTAGGAATTGTTAGTAGCTTCACTGGGAAAGCAAGAAATTTCTTTCTTGTGCAGTTTTACCTTCCATGTCTTGATGAAAGATTTAAATGCGACCCACGTCGGTCTCGTCTCTTGTGGACAGTAATGGAACTTTGTGAATGTGCAACCTCAAAATATTACTTGATTTAAGCGTAAATAAAGTGAAAAGTATTGATCCAAGCACAGAACCTTGTGGAACACCATAACCAACTAAAGTGTGTACAGTAGACTCTTTGTTCACATAAGCAATCTAGAATATCCAGCAAATAACTAAAACCTGTTTAATGTGGTTCCCAGTCAGTCACATACTTAATCGCTGGGTTTTCTGTTTTAATGAGGTGCTTTAGTTGTGTTTTTTGATGTGTATTTGGTCTTATTTTTATAGAATTTGTGTCTTCTGTTCTGAATTACTCCCTTTTCACTGATGATTTTCACTGATGATTTCTGAGATCACTGAATCTGAATGAAACACACTTCAGTGTTGTTTTTTCTGGTTCCCAGCAGCATTGAAATCAAACTGAAAACACCTGGTATAATTCATGCAGAACAACTATTAGATTTCTATCCATAACTGAGAATAAATCATATTCAACCATCATCTGTACCACCAGTCTGATCACACTGTGTTACGACAATGTGGGAAAAACTTTGCAGTTTTTTTGTAATTGTTTTGTCTTTTGTGGATTGTTCTTCTGTTTATTACAATACAGACATAAACTGATATCAACTCTCTCATCTAGGTTTCAGCAATATTTAATGTGATACTCAAAAAAAATGTCAGGCTCTTTCATTGAAAGCTTATTTTTGATTCTCATGAGGACTGAAACCTTCCCGGATTTCTTTTTTCCTGGACAAAAAAAGTCAAGTAAATCCAATTATAAGAGCTTCTACTACTATATAAATTCATGAAAAACCCAGGAAAAAAAGGATTCGTACCATGCTCCTGTGCCCTGTCCTCATCTAGTGGTCACAGCAGGGCACTGGAGGGCAGTGAAGAGATGCACAAAAACCTTAGGGATAGGGTTAGGGCTGATAATTTCTTTCTTTCTGCTTGCTTTGTGTTTTGTTATGTTGAACGGAGCCACTACGGCACGTAGCTGCCTTGATTCTGCAGCTCTGGCACAATTCTCCTCATGTATAATACATATGTCCTGGGGATAACGCTGTTCAGACTTACAGACACAAGCAACAGCGGTGGGTGTTGAGAGAGAATATTACAGGTGCCCTCCGAGGTTTTATGAGTGCTTGCTTGAAATTAATGAAATTAATGTCCTTCAGCTGTCAAGGAGAGTCATGGAAACAATCCACCTATGTCTGTATTTCTCATAATGTTTTGGTTTTTTTTTTCTTCAGGAGGAAAGAGTAGCCTGATGTCATCGCTGGCATGAGGCGACTGCTTTGTCGATGCTGATCCACAATGGCTTGCTGGGAGAGGAAACCGCAACCATCAAAGCCGTACCACAGGGAGAAAAATAATGAGCCTCCAGTGCTTTCAGCCAGTATGCAGCTATGGAAAGATGGAAGTTTTTACTTCATTTCCACTGCTGGTCACAGATCCAATTACTGTGTTCTGAATAACAAGTAATCATCATCTGATGATCCAAAAGGAGCTGGAGAAATAATAGCATTTTCTCAGATATTTTTCCCTGGGAGTCGTTTTTATTCTAGACATCAAGTGATACTTTTTTTTTTCTGTCTAATCCTTGACACCTTTAAGTGTGAATCACACAATCACCCACACAAAACAAAAACACAAGACCTCTCACCGTCCCAATTTGCAGCTGAAGTTAAAATGTTGACAACATTCCAACATTTCAGTTCTTGATTTGTGAGTTGCAAAAGCAACACAGAAGATTTCCTGATTGGCATAAACCCATGACATCATTTCAAACATGAACACAAATTGCCATCCAGCAAAGAGTCAGCACCTACAGGAAGAAAACCCAAAACACATTAATGCTGCAAAAAGTCGTACTTAATTTTTATCTCTAATGTTTTTTTTTTTCTTTTCCTGCGTAATATAGTATTATAAACTTCTCTGGCACTTTCCAAATATTCTAATACTGTATGAATCCTTGGCTGAACTCTTTCCAACAAGTGTCAGGTATGTATGATGAATGGATTGGTTTTAGCAGTCATAATGAAAATGATTCCTTCTTCCATTGACATCTCAGTTCATTTTGATATTCATTTATATTCAAGGTAAAAGCTTGATGAAAAAAACTAAAAGGTTACTGATTTACAAATGTAGAGGAGGGTAGGACGTAAATGATAAATCATTGTGAACTACTTTTTTATTATAGGACATACAAAGGTATTTTGTAAGGTCTGAGATATTACTCTCTTAATAAATACTCCGTATGAAATTAAATAGTGTTTGTGCTCAGATTCCAAGATTAAGAGCCTTTCAGAGGACAGTGAATTGGAGGAGAGTTTATTGTGGTACGGAAATGTGTTTCTGCAGGAATACATGACAAAACTACTAACTTCATTACTTACTTTGTTTCAAATGACTTACTTACCAAATCAGTTATCTAATTGCTTATATTAACTTGATTTCTTTACTCTAAAAGAAGTTTAAAAATCTGAGCTAAATGTGTCTATTAACAAAGGTAAAATTTGTCTCTTTAAGTAACAAAAAGTAATGCTACTGTTTAGGAATGTGTTGCTTTAATCTTTCTAGAATTACCTGGAGTTCACCTTATTTTCCCACGTGGAAACCTTCCCTACAAACTACAAACTACAAAAATTCTAAGTAATTGAGGACAAAAAAGACCTTATAGTATTTATGAGGACAGCGTTTACATAACAACAACCCTGTGCTGCACATTGCAACTAATGAAATAAGAAATAGATCACCAGGGTTGCCATGTTTCACCAAAAGTTCAGAGTGAGATTGTGGATCTTGAGGGGTGGAGTTGCGGTCCATGCAGGAAAAAAACAAAAACAAACAAACAAACAAAAAAAAAAAAATTGGGGTTAGTGTTAGAAGGTTCCCATCTAAAGATCTGTGGCTCAAGTCATGTTGCCATGTCGACGGTCGTTCTGGACGGTCGGGTTCCATCCAGTGTCAGGCTGTTGCGTGTTTGGTCTCGTTCATTCCCACCATCCAGAATAAATGTTTTGTATTTGGCATTTAATTAGCGTAGAACAAGTTTGGAAATCTGATGGAATCTACTGAATCTGTCACAGTACAAATAAGAAACTGCACCTCAACAGTTGGCCCTCAAAAAAAAAGCAAAAAAAAAAAAAGCAGTAGTTCTGACAATCTATAACTAATGCAATACTCAACCTGGCAAAAATAATGGAATAACCACTGATGGTGGATGTCAACAACACATTATATTTACTTGTTGAATCTGTCAGAGTAAAAATGTCAAGTTGTGTGGTGTTAACAGGAAGTCCAGAAGTTGCTTCTAGCAGTTAAAAGACAATGACTTATGACTAATTCACACCCCGTGGAAGCAAGTCTTGTTATTTACACACTTTGGTTCATGTGCATGTTCAACTGCTGTGATTTCATGTGTCCAATATTAAGCCTTTTAAGGGAGGATAATCAGATTTATTTTTTTATTTTCTACTTTTTTACCATTGGGTGAAGTCAGTCTAGTTTCCACTTAGTAAAAAATAAAGGAGCAATTGGTGAAAACATCATCTGAAAGTGCTTTAAATAAAGCTTCTAATCACACTAATTTAAAATCTAACAAAAAAAAAGTGATCATATCATCTTCTGACATACTTGAGAAAACATTTATCTTCCTGGTTTCTCCATTTACAGTTAAAGAAGTATTTTTCTTTGATGTTAAATCCATCAAGAGCACACTCCTAGCTCCGAGGTCAGCACAAGCAATCCCCCTGGGGACCTAGACTATGCTGGATCAATGAAAAAAATAAAATAAAATACATGAAATTTAATTAGAGCAGCACTGTGATGGAAAATACATTGATGTTTGGGGGTTTAGGTTAAAAAAAGAAAGAAAAGAAAAGTGTGAAGCTGTGCAGATTATGCAGACATTTGACTGTTTCATAACCCTCCCACAGAGGGTGTGCTGAACAGGAGCTTAGCTTTGATCACTCCTCTAGATTAACGCTGTGCATCTGTGTGTGTCGTTCTTGTGTTTCGAAGTACAGAAATACGGAAGAGTCTGTGGTGATAAAAAAAGGTAATGTCAGAACTGTTGAACAACTTCTCACTGAAAAACAAACAAGAAAAAAAACAAAAGGAAGACGTCCCTACCATCATCAGCCGAGGCCTCGCTGCTGTATCCATCATAGTCAGCTATCAGAGGGCTGTACTTCTGCCGGCTCTCCCAGCTGAAAACCCCCCTGTGTTTGGCGTTGGAGGCTGCCTTCGCTCCTCCCCGGAGGCCTTGGGAGCGGCTGACCGCTTCGTGATACTGACCCATCAGTTCATCTTCACTATCTGATGACGAGGCCTGCAGGTCAGCGTCTGAGTAAGCCTTGTCTGTGGGAGAGGAGATTCAAATAAGTCTCAGAGTGAAATCAGGTGAACTGGCAGCATCTGCTGGCACCAGAGCTGCATTTCACATAAAAGCTGGTGAAGGGAAAAAAAAAACAGTCTGAATAATTCAGAAATAAATCTCACTCTATGGATCATGTCATGTCAAGCTGAATTTGACAATCTGGTAATAAAACAAAATCCAATCTGGCCTATACTGGTCTATATTGTTTAGTGGACATGGAATACTGTTGTTTTGCAGTTCAAGATATGTGAGAAAATATCCAGACAGTTGATGGATGATCTTGTCTGCCTGGATTAAGCCACTCATCACATTGTTTTCTTCCAGACAGAGAGAAAATCATTTAATAAAGCCTTCATCAAGGCACCCTGATGAAGGCGCAATGAAAATCAAGGAACATCTGCACACTTAGCCTGCAGCCCTACTTTCCCAGTTTAAATTACCCATCCGCTGTTCATGCAAATTATTAGAGTCCTGGAAACTGAAACTGGTTTAAAAACTGTCCCAGTTTTCGCTGTTTACCAGAATTGTACAGCACGTTACCTCAATTAAATCGTATTTAAAAGAATCTAGTTTTGACATGATTTATGTAAGAAAGAACGCCATGTCTGTGAGATTATTAGATTATTAGTTGTGTTGTAAACCTGTGGGTGTGTAAGAGGAAAAAAAATCTGTCATAGGTTTGATCAAATAATGAAAACAAGACAATACAGTTCACTGCTTTGGAGAACTCGTGCTGACAGGAGGCACTGCAGTTTTAATATTTCATAATTATTCACTACACTGTTGGTAATGTTTAATGGACAGAACTTCTAGGTGCAGCCAAAGAGCAGAGATGACTTCAGGATTAGCTCTCTGCTTTTTGCAGACGATGCTGTCCTCTTGGCTTCTTTGCATCGTGATCTTCAGCTCTGAGCAGTTTGAGGAGGAGTGTGACGATGAAAATCAGCACGTCCTTGCCAAGTGGAGGAGTTTAAGTATCTCAGGGTCTTGTTCACAAGTCAGGGAAGGGTGGAGCGGGAGATGATGTAGACTTTTCATAGTTCCATCTCAGTGAAGACAGAGCTGAGACAAAAGGCAAAGCTATCTGTTCATTTACGTTCTGACCTTCATCTATAGTCACGAGCTGTTGGTAACGACTGAAAGAATGAGATCCCAGATACTAGAAGCTGAAATGGGTTTCCCACATAGGGTGGCTGGACTCTCCCTTAGTCACAGTAATTGAAGGGTGAATTAGAGTAGAGCTGCTACTCCTACACGTGGTAGTTGTGGTGTCTCAGGCGTCTGGTTAAGATGCCTCCTTGATGTTCTCGCTAAGGGAGGTGTGTCAGGCAAATCATATCACCTTCGACAAGCTGGAGAGATTATGTCCCTCAGCTGGCTCGGGAACAACTTGGAAGTTGATGGATGAACGCATGGATAGAAAGATAAACTGTTATATGTTTGATATGCTCAACATTAATTTCCAACTACAGTCTTCCAATTCACAAAGAAACAGCCTGACAAAAAAAAAGTTAGGCATTTTGTTGGACCCCATTCAGCTTTGAATAGGATGCATATTCACCACAGCATCATTTCTATAAGCTTATGCAACCTTCCTCCAGAGATGCACACTTCTTTTGCATCTTTTCCAGTACGTCCCAAAACTTCTTACCCAGGGTTAATGTCTGGACTCAGCGGTGGCCACGCTATGCTCTCTGAACCACTCTTTCCACATTCTTTTATTTCAGCCTGATGACATCTGGCACTGTCATCTTGGAAAAAGTATGTGCCACAGAGAAAAAAAATAAAAACTCAAATGATGGAAAAACCTGTTCATTCAGTATACTCAGATAATCAGCTGACCTCATTTATTTAAGCCTTTAACTTTGCTGAACAAAGACGTAATTAACTGCAGCAACCGGCGCTAAGCATGATGGGTGCATCACTTCATCTGCAGCTCTTCTTATTCTGCTGTACTCAGAATACATACGCATTATCAGATTATATCAGACTATACCACCTTTTTTCTTTGCTCCGGAAAAGAGTCTTTGTACTTTCTAGAAAACTGAGACCTTTTTTGTTGTTTTTTTAGTGGCATCACTATTCATTAATATACTTCCTTGTTTTAAAATTTAGTTTTGCTCAATGCAGACCAATAATTTACCCTTTCTGAAGCAGAGTAACATCTTTTCCGAGACCACAGTATCTGTCTTCCGACAGGGTTACAGTTACTTGTTGCCAGCTAAAATTAACCACTGCACTGCTTTTCTGTTGAGAAGCAAGACAGAAAAAATGTCAGTGTCTTACAAAGTACTGAATCTCCCAATCTGTAAAAGCTGCAGACTATTTAAGGTCTTAAAGAAGTTACTTGTTACAATAATGTTGCCATTCTGTTCTGCCCAGATACATTATACAAGATAAAGGTATGTCTTATGATGTTTTTTTTACGTATCCATGAAGAGGAAAGCATCCCTAAGTAAATATTATTCAAAATAAGATGGCAATCAACCAACCGCAAAATGAAAGTTATATATTTGTAAAACTTAACTACATTCATCAAAACTTTTGAACCATAGTTATCTGATTTATACTATTTTACAATACAGTTATGTCCGACAATTCATGCACACGCTGTGTGTATAAAAGACAACAGCTAAAAAGCCAAAATAATATATAATTGGTGGTAATATCATTGAAGAAAACTAAATGTAAATGTATGAAATACTATGTGGAAACATACTTTTAAACATGTTGTAAATACACTCTGTCAATAAAACAGCTCTTCATACAGACAGGCTTTAACAACAGAGACAGCTGTCGCTTTGAGGTTCATCCAGCAGGGGGAAGCAGAGCTTTGCTTTGAAATAACTCCAACCATCGCTGCGCCCTACGCCCCAACATTTCTGTTTTCCTCCCAACTACATGTTCTGCTTTTTATCTAACGCTTACATAACACATCACAAAACATCTCTGGGAATAGACTGTTTTTTTTTGTTTGTTTTTTAATACACAAATTTTGAGACAAGGGGTGGTATAAGTTTTTGTTTGTTTGTCCTTACTATTTTTCAAGACTATATATTAAGTTTTCTATTTTTAATCACAAAGCAAAATAAAAATTGTTTTGGCACTAATATAATCCCACTAAAACAGTAATTTTATAAATGCTGAACAGAAAAAAAATGAAGTTCAACATCAGATTCCAGTTGTCAAGAAAAAAAAAAGCTAAGTCCTCTTGTCGGCTCCTAGTGGCCAGCAGTCTTCTCAACAAAACACAAGTAAATAGCTCCATCCGGTGCCTTCAGGAACCACCTTTATGAAGAGGTCAGGCCTATGCGGCATTAAATAATCTATTATTTTTAGCAGCATAAATGCAGGCTCACCTTGCAGCTCTGTGTTTTTCCTGAAGTCATCAAGGCACTGAAGGTTCTCTGGGTTCTCTAGTGCCAACTTGTTGTTGAGGTACCAGAAAAGAAAGGTCATGAGGATGATGAAGAGCCCAATGGCTGTCAGAAACCCCAGCACCTCTGGAGAAACTGGGACACAGAAAGCAAAAATTACAAGTTGAGCTTTCCATTTTCTTAAAAAAAAAAAAAAAGAAAGAAAAGAAAAAGGCAAGCAAGGTCAATGTTAAGGGAGGTAAGGCAGTCTCTTGAAATGAAACTGTGTTGCTAACGGGTCCTTCTTCAGAAAACCATGTCTAAACTTGTCCATTATACATTTACATGTGTGTCAGAAGGCAGAATTGTACCCTACTTGAGAAAGGTCCAGCAGACACAAACAGTGTGAGGTTGCTCGTCTGTAGAGACACAACCTGTTGGTTGCCATAGTAACAGGGTCAGGTGCAGCATCACTTTAGATTCCAGACACACGCAGGCGTGTCAGATCTCATTAAGTGCAACACGGACTGTCGCACATCAGTACCCCACACATCAACATCGTCACAGGCACAGACACTATTTCTGCAGCCAGAATTAACTCTGCTGGTGAAAACAGGCTGGCTGTGTTCTTCACTTGCGAACACACATGTATGACCTTCTGCTACGCGTATGACCTTCTACTGTCTGCAAGGAACTGCTATCACATATGGCCACAGGGGAGGCTTTCCGTTATCAGGATGCTGCTCTGCTGTTCTCTCCAATACATATAACTTCACTTCCCAGTCTTTAAAAACGATTGCCACCAGTCATCCCTTATTTCTAGATGTCTGCTTTCAGACTGCTTTGCAGTTGCAGTAATTAGTAAAGTTGACATTTAGCATTCAGTGCATTTTTAGAATTGTCCGGACAAGCAGTGTGGAGATGAGTAACTGAGTCTAATAAGAATTAATGTATTTATCAACGTTACATTTAGCAACTATATTTTATAGACTAATGGGATAAACATTATTACCATTATTACTGTACTAATATCTGCTATATAAAAAGGCAGATCAAATGTAAGAAAGAAAAAAAACATCATCTTGTCATTTCTCACAGTTGCAGATGTTGAAATTTCACAGCATAAAATTCTGAATGTAAAATGTACATTCAAACACAGTATGCACATCAAGCTACTGAAAAGCAGTGGCAGAGCAGACAGAATGAGGATACAGATTGATGAACGAGGATGTGCAACCTGTAAACCTGGCAGAATGCTTAAAAGCACAAGGCTTTGCAGTTTCACAATTAAGGCTCAAAATTTATAAAATTTTAATGTCTTCTTTCCTCAGTACCCCCTGAGATACAAACTGTTACATCATCATGTTGACTTTTGACCTTTTTGAAATGTGTCAGTATGTGATGACAGTTGAGCTTCACCTTTCATGCAAACATAATCGCGTTATTCACTTGCATTGTCTTGCTAAATGATGGACACTTTTGACTGACCACAAACGCTCATAAGGAGGAGTTAGGGGATGAAAGATGCTAATCGATGCAAAGCAACACAAGGTCCAAGCCCATTGTGCACAATGTTTTACATCTTTATACTTATTCCCAACTTCCCTCTCATTTATGTTAGGATAAGGAGTTAACAACACATGGTTAAAACACAAGTATTATAACCTTTGTCAAAAACTGGCACAATTTTCTGGGCGTCTTCATGAAAATGTCTCAGACCTGATTTGGTCAAATAACCACATACAAAAGCTCCTTTTTCTATCATGTCTTTACAGCTCTGTCCACAGCCACAGGTTGTACAGCGTGGATATACCTTTAATGCTGTAAAAAAAAGAAAAAGCATTTGCTCCCTTACAGCCTTTTTTAGGTTTATGCTGTTTTATCACACCCATATGTTTCAGATCATCAAACCAATTTGAATATAATCAGAGTAAATACAAGAGGTGGTTTTCAAATTACGATTTCATATTCAAGGGGAACCAAACCAACCTAGCCCTGTGCCCCCCCTGTTAAATCAAGAATTACTTTAGATTACAGATTATACTACTGCCAGAGTCAAGAAATCTTTTAAATTTCCGAGGTCTCTAAAAAGTGCTTTAATATTTTGTTTGTTTGTTGTTGGTTTTTTTAAAAGAAAATTGCCTATGTGCATTTTTATCCACCCCCTCAAATCTGTGATTCTCTGTCAAGAGAAAAAGCTGTTTTGCTGTGTTCATAAATAATTAAATAGGCTATGCTGCTAAAGGTTGTCGTCATGACAAATGAGCTGTGTGCTGATTGGTTGGGAAGTGGGCTGGTCTTTGTTAATGTTGGAGGAGGATCCAAACAAGTCTGTGTTAAGTGTTACGAAACACACAGCAGCTTTTCAGATTAGATCATGTTTCAGCTGAATATTTAAGTTGTGAAATTTACATAAGAAGGATGAAATAATAGGATTTGAGGTTCACTGCATGTCAGTTTCACATGCTAAACTACCCTTATTTAACTATCCTGAGGGAAAACCAGATTTGAACGTCATGGGACCTTTAAACAGAACCTGTCTGACAACATGTAGCAGGCCAAAAGATCTCTAAACACATCATGTTTTGGTCCAAAGAAATTCAAGAACAGGTGAGAAACAGAGTCATTGACGTCAGTGTGTATGGAAAGAGTTATAAAGCCATGTCTAAGGCTTTGGGACTCCAGTGAAACAGTGTGAGCAATTTTTCACAAATGGGAAAAAGATGGAACAATTCCCAGTAGTGGCTGGCCAACCAACACTCCAAGAATGTATCGACAACTCATCCAGGAGGCCACAAAAGAACCCATATCATATTCACCTGGCCCACGTCAGCATTCATGAACCTACAATAAGAATAAGACTGGCATTCATGGGAGAATCCCAGGGGTCTCAAATTTGCCAAAAGACATGCAAGACTTTTTGAAAATATTCTGTAAACAGGTAAAAGAAAGGTGGATCTTTTTGGAAGGTGTATGCCCCATTACATCTGGTGTAAAACTAACCTCCATCCATTATCTATGCCTGTTTATTCCTGTGCAGGGTCACGGGGGTCTGCTGGAGCCTATCCCAGCTATCTTCAGGTGAAAGGCAGGGGTCCACCCTGGACAGGTCGCCAGTCCATCGCAGGTAACAGTCCAACATGGTGGTGATAGTGTGAAGTGTGTGGGGCTACGTTTCTCCTTCAGGATGTGGATGATTTGCCATAATTGATGGAACTATGAATAATGCTCTCTACCAGGAAATCCTGAAGGAGACTGACCAAACATCAGCTCAAGCATACCTGGGTTATGGAGCAGGACTGAGACGATCTGGCAAAACCTTTGAAAATAAGAGCTATATGTATTTTAGCCTTGCAGCAGAATCTTTTTTCTTTTTTTTTCTATTATTGCAGAGGCGTGAGTTTTTTATTTTTTTATTTTGTTGTTTTTATGTGTAGTAAGTCAGGTGACAAGGTTGAATATGCAAACAGATATAAGCAAAGCATATACTGAGAAAATGACTGTACCGTGTGTGTGTGTGTGTATGTGTGTGTATGCATGTGTTGAGAATTTGTTGAATTTGTATCTAAGTGGAAGGGTAGGGATGTAATTCATTTACTACTGATAATATTAATAATAACTATAACAAAGGTAATTGTCGTTACCATGGGAAACCATCGCCACCATCACTGTGTGTTTAAGTTCAAAACAACACAACAGCTGCTTCCGTACAAATGGAAGACAATGTGCTCAGCTGGCTTCGAAGCCAATGACATCTTATTTTCCAATCTTTTGTGATAATGATGTACTTCCTCTTATCTATAATTTCAGTATAATGTCTGCCTGCAACAATTAACTGTACCAGACCATTAGTGCCACCACGGAGAAGTTCCCTCCCCACTTGCATTCGTTCCAGTCTCTTATTATTTATCCACTTTGAATCATGAATGAAAGAAAGTCATTTCAGTTCAGGTTTAAAGGAAATGCTTTGAAGATCAGTAACATTTTAAACATCAAGTCCAGCATGTAAAATATTAAAATCCAGACCCAATCAAGTACACCTAAAGAAGAGGAAACAAGGACAAAGAATCTTAGATAACCAGCTTACATTTTACATTTGTGCAGACATAGGGAAAAAAAACAAACAGACAAATGTTTCAAGTTAATGTTTGCTCTCTCTGGTTGCAATGACCCTAGATTGTAGACGGTAGCCTGCAGTCATTGGTCACATGGTGATGTGCGAACAGGAGGTGCTGTCCCACGGGAATGCCTGTCTGTTCACACAACAGCTTGTCACCGCTGACTGAATTATTCTCAGTAAAGATGGAACAGGAGGGATCCTGCGATGCAGAATTTTTACTTTGGGCTTAAGACAACAATATCTGTTTGAATCTCTACAATAATAATAATAATAATGGTGGTGATGATGATGATGCTTCCTCATGAAACCCACCAGAAATGCTGCATAACCAGTGATGAAACACAGTGTGGGTGCTGCGTGGTGCACACTGTCTAACATCATCTCTCATTTTCCTGTTTGACCAAAATCAACCACATGCCATTAAAATGCTGACATTAACCTTTGGATAATGTGCGTGGGATGACTCACCGAAGTTAAAAACAATAATGGACTTTGTTACACAAGAAGCAGCCGGAACATTAATGTGCGGAAGCAACCTCGTTATGGTTCGAAAATGCTTGTGAGACATTAAACTACTGTTGGTAGGAGATTTCTCAAACACATTTGACATTCACTCATTATTTTCTTTAAAATAGTATCCCCTCAATTTTCAGATTCTTTGTCCTGGTGATTTACTGAACTAAATAAAATCTGAGAAAAAGCATTGATTATCTGACTTTGTCAACTAAGTTTATAGCTACATACAGGAACAGGAATTATATAAAATATTGATCATTCACTTTCTTTATTTATATGAAAGGCAGAGGAGTGGTTTTGTTAATAGTCTGTTGATAGAGCTTGTGATGATGACAGCTCTTCAAATGAAAATGCACCTTTATGAATCAGGGCTGAGGTGTAAGAATGATGTTAGCTCTGCGGATATTTGGGGAAAAAAAAAAAGTTCTGGGGCTCCTTACTCGCTTCATATGAATGACACTAAACCGCTGTCTGCAGAGTCCAGCGCTGTGAATCAGACAGTCAATACCGCAGCTGGAGGATGAGCCGCAAACAACAGACTATTCACAACGATGGATCTGAGGTTTAACGTTTTCTTTACAAAGACACTGGGTTGTGAAATTATGTGAAAAGCTGAAAATGCACTTCATGCACTCTGTGGCAACTTTATTGGGTGCACTTCTTAGCATAAATAAATCAATCAGCCAATCACATAGTAGGCATGTAGGCTCGTAGACATGGACTTAAACTGAGCATTAGAATTAGGGGGAGGGATTCTGAATAAATGATTCTTCTTAAATGATTCTGAATGTGGCATATTGTTGGGGCCTGGTGGGTATTTGCAGCCACAACCATCTCTGGGATTTACAGAGAATGGTCTGTAAAAGAGAAAATATCCATGGAGTGGCAGTTGTGTGGACAAAAATGCTTTAATGCTGTTTTGTTTTTGCACCAAGCACCCATTAACTCTTCCTGCGCAATTCAATTTTTGTTTCATCAGTGAGCAATGTTGAGGATGCCTGAGTATTTTGTATCGCTTAGTCGCACAATGTTAACTACGCTTGATTGAGTGTCTTCAGAGATCCCTCTTATGAATACCAAACAATCAAGTCTATCAATCAAAGAGCCTCGAAATCACACCTCCAAACTCATTTCATTGTGTGTCCATCCAGATGTGTATAACTGGCTTACTTCAATTAGCTTTCATTTAAGTAATGCATCTATTTGACTTATTCTTCTGGCACTGTATGAATGTTTAATAAACGTGTTTTTAAAAGATATGGGAATTTACAATTAGGTCCTAATAGCTTAAGACACACACAAACATATATATATTGGGGTGCAACAATACATGTATCTGTATTGAATTGTCCAATACAGTGCTATCGGTACATACTTGTATTGAACAATACAGGATTTTTAATTTACTTTATAAACTTCTTTTCTGACAATGAGCTCTGTGTTGAGAGCTCAGTGGATCTGCGTTCGACTACTCCGCCTAGGCTGCACTGTCGAGCGCAGATCCACTGAGCGCCTCCAACATGCATTCATTCAAGCTAGTGAGGCAAGCCAGTTCTAGACCGGAGCTGTCACCGGCGACAGGTGATGGCACCTATTTATCAAATTCCTGTATCTCTTCAACCATGTGCGTTATCGATGTAAGTCCTACAGATACTGAAAGCTGAGAAGCGCAGCTTTGCGCTGACACATGGTACATTACGGTAAAGGCAGCAGTGCCAGCGCTGTGTTTAGTTATTCAGCAGGGGGAGAATATGAGAATATGAGACTAAGAATGAGCAGGAGAGTGCAATTAGTGAATGTTTAGAGATCTTTTAGTGGTGTTTAGAGGTGTCTTCTTTGTATATAGTATTTTCATTATCGTAAATATCAGTATAAGTTTTTTTTTCTGACCAAACTCCTCTTTGCCGTATTGTGGCCAAGGTGATATGAGTGGTCAACCTCCTCTCATTTGCGCTTATTCTTTTTTTTTTTTTTTGACACAGAGGTGGTCAAAGCATCCTAAAACAAAAAGGGAGACAGGGAAAAGGTTCACCTGGAGTGAAATATCATTCCTGAGAAAAACACCTGTTCATTTCTGGACTTTTATCAAACAGTATAAGTGAAGTCAAAAGGTCCAGGCAAACAAAGCTGCTTGTGTTGTTGTATTATAGCTGAAATAAAATTTCTGTCATCTCAAAAGCTTTGGATCTGCAGATCTACAGTGTTTAGAAAGACAGTTCAGATCAGTTTCTTCACCCGAAAATCAGATCAGTTTATTTTGTAATTTTACACAGTTTAAAACATCTATAACATATAAAAATGGTAATTTCTTGAGAGATTTTGAAAGTTTTCCTGAAAAGAGGGCAAAAGAATGGACTTAAAAGACATTTTCTGAGACATTTGTTGATGAAAAAAGAGAATAAGGAACTTAGAATAAGGAACTTAACTTAACTTGTTGCAGCATGGCTACTGTGTCACCTGAACCTGAAATCAAAGCTCCTCCACCATCATTCAGGTGGTGTTTGGTTTTCATGTTAAGAATGACCCTGATGTTTTCCACAGAAGATGGATGATTTCTCTATCATTTCATCTATATCATTTATCTAATTTAATTTATTATTATTTGCTGTTTTAGCAACGTTTAATTTAAAAACTGTACTTTTTAGTACATATATATATATATATATATATATATATATATATACACACATAGACACACACAGGTACACGCTAAAACTGAAGGACATGTTGCAATTCTGCAATTCTGCTGCTTAACAGTGCATTCATTTCGACATTGTGTGTTCATTTTTAGATCCGTCTGCATGGAAACGGTTGCTATCATCACTGAAAGTCAGAAAGCACAAAATCACCTCAAAAACACAAAGACACCCACACACTCCACAGGCGACCCATAAGCACTCTCAGCACCCCCGTGCACACTCCCACAATCTCAGACTATGCTTTATAGCACAAAGCCTACATGCCCACAATCACAATAATATTTGCACGTCCACACAAGGCTCACAGACACATATAGATAAATATATCTTAGAAAAATAAGTTTTTTTTGTTTGTTTTTTGTTTTATTGGTTCAGACAAGACATCTTCCCTGCTCCCTATTTAGACTTTACATAGGAGAGACTTGGTTAGCGAGGGTTATGGTTAGCCAGCACCCCACTAACCCTCACCCTCTTCACCTTTAACCATGGATTTATTATTAACCGATGCTATTCAGAACAATATTATTGTTTCCTTCTCTTCTTTCTAATACACATAATTTATCTCCCTCTGTGACCTGACTGTTCTGTGTTGTTTGGTTTATATATGTTCTCCTTTAAGACCTTAAAACTCTGCACTGTAAAGTAAAGTTTAAAAAAAAAAACAACTAAACAAATAGGTTAACTCAAATTTAAAAAGTACATTCAACCAGATCCCTCAGCTGACTCCTGAACACTGATAAACAACCTCAGGATCCACTTATGACCTTTGTCTTTTTAAAAAGTGTCACTTTCAAGATTCAAGATTATTTATTGGTGTCAGCTCAAACTTTGCACGGCAAAATGTTAAAGAGCAAAGAGAGTAAAGAAGAAGGTAAGATATGTCAGTAAAAATAAAAATTATTGACAGTAAAATATGGTTTAAAAATTAAGACAAAACATGACATAAATAAGATAAGAGATATAGATCGAGGTAATGCAACTCTGCAACTCTGCGGTTTTAAGACGAATGTGCAGAAGTGTCAGTGACTATTCAGACTTTGCAA
>JBAMYA010024802.1:0-16435 GCA_037176975.1 Arrhamphus sclerolepis | reverse complement strand
AATCAGCACCTCTAAGTCCGAGGCCATGGTTCTCGACCGGAAAAAGGTGGTTTGTCCCCTCCAGATCAGTGGAGAGTCCCTGCATCAGGTGGAGGAGTTAAAGTATCTCGGGGTCATATTCACGAGTGAGGGAACAATGGAGCATGAGATTGACAGGCGGATCGGTGCAGCGGCAGAGGAATGCGGTCATTGTATCGGTCTGTTGTGGTGAAGAAGTAGCCGGGCTGAATGGCGAAGCTCTCGATTTAGGGGTCAATCTACGTTCCTACCCTCACCTATGGTCCCGAATTTTGGGTCCTGACCAAAAGAACACAATCCCGGATACAAGCGGCTTAGATGAGCTTCCTCCGCAGGGTGGCAGGGGGCACCTGTAGAGATAGGGTGAGGAGCTCTGTCACCCGTGAGGAGCTCGGAGTGGAGCCGCTGCTCCGGATGCCCCCTGGACGCCTCCCTCGGGAGGTGTTCCAGGCATGTCCCGCCGGGAGGAGACCCAGAGGAAGACCCAGGACACGGAGGAATGGATGGATGGATGGATGGATGGATGGAGTAGTAATGGTGCAGTAGAACCCTCCATATTGTTTTAAAACAATATGTTATATATAAGTATCCATTTCCAGTGAGACCAGATGCCAGTTTTATCTTATCTACATATAACAAAAAAAAGGAAAGATTTGACCCATGTTTTGACCCAAAGTGTGCCCACAGTGAAAGAAAACTGTTGCAGAGCACAGAAAATGAACTGAAGAGACAGTATGCTCTTGTGTCTGCAGTACGGTGTGAGCAGCAGCGGGGGGATCTGTGAGCCCATTGAAATACCAATGTGCCAGGACTTATCGTACAACCAGACCATTGTTCCAAATCTCCTGGGCCACACGAGTCAAAGAGAAGCGGTCGCCAAGATGTCTTTTTTCAACTCCATGGTGCAGAGTCTGTGTCCAGCAGACATACGTCTCTTCCTATGCAGGGTGTACACCCCAGAGTGTGTGGAAGGGAAGGTGCAGTGGCCCTGCAGGTCGTTCTGCGAAAAAGCCAAATCAAACTGCGAAGGTTTGATAAGAAACTTTGGCATGTCCTGGCCCGATGAGCTGCAGTGCAACAAATTCCCAGAGGACATGTGTATATCTGTAAGCAGAGAAAATGATGAAAAACATAACATTTCCTAAATACTGCATCTTCCGATCGTTCTCTGATTATCTGTCCAACATTTTTCCTTTTCTTTTACTTTTACAGGAAAACAGAAGGAGAGAGGTAATCAGAACAAGTCTTTTTCAAAAAATTACAGTTTTTTTTAGTTAAAAAAGAACAGTATTCTGATTTTTGTGGAGCATAGACAAAAGGGGAAACTCATTTGTCACTTCTAGTATATGTGCACTTTAGTTAACTAAGTTGTTGCAGCGATAAAAATCACAGTATAGAGTCCATCAGAAACACACGCTGTTCTGTGGAACTAACTATAATAGTGCTTCCAAGAACCGTCACATTATTTCAAGCCTCCCCCAGAATTACAAAATAATAGTTATTTTTGCTCCTTTGCCAGTCCAGAGGAATGGCAGCCATTTAGATTTCAAAGACAATGTGATTTATGACTTTTTTTATGAAACAGGAAATAGATTCAACATGTTTTAGTTCAGTAAATATTTTGAAGCTAATCACAACTGTTGGTTTGTAGTAGGGCAACTTTACATTTTTTTTTTCTTTTAACCCAGCAAAATGAGTATTGAAGAACAAAAAAGTTAAAACAACTGATAACTTGTAAAAACTACTTGGCTGGGCAAAAATATCCTGAACACAGCAAAATAAAAGGGGCGTATCTGTGCACATCACTGCTGATTAGTGGGTCAAATGCTTTATTTTATTATATGTTGTACTTTATTTTATTGTAACTTTTCTGTTTATTTGAATTTTATTCTACTTTGTTATTTGCTTAATTTAAATTTAAATATCCCTACCCCATTCCTGTTTTATATGTTAGTGTGCATAGCTCAGTTAATACAATATGTTAATTATCAATTCATTATCTTTATAACTGCTTCTAACTGTGCAGGGTCTTAAGACTTTATAAACAGTGTGCACTGTTTTCCTTTCCTTTTTTCCTCTTTTTTTTTTACTTGCACTTGTATGTGAAATTATTCTGCTGGTCCTGTCTAGGAAATGGGATCCAAGTTGACTGAGGCGCATGATAGAAGTGAGAGGCTTTTTTCCTTTTTCTTCTCCCTCTCAGACTCACATCTGCAAATTACCTTTGTGGTTCTAACACTTTCTCTGTGCTCGACGTTTTCACCCTTCGTTACGGCTCATACCCGCACGCTCCTCCTGGCTGCCCCCACCTCCCCCCAGCCCTTTTCTTCCTGCTGTTGCTCCCTCTCCAAATTTCACAGGGACTTTATCTCACCATTTCAAATAGGATTTCAACCCAGTTCGCCTGGACTCCTGTCACTTTTCTCTGCAGCTGATACAGATGCTTCATAAAACTACAGAATGAGCACAAATATTATTTGTCAAAACTTTCCCCTCAATCTGCTGTTGTTTGTCATTTTTGAAACTTGCCTCTCCTTCGTAACTCCCCCCTGGCACTGGGCAGATGGGGGTGTCGATCAAAAAAAAACAAAACAAAAAAAAAAAGAAGGTGTTGCAGTTGGATTGGTGCTGAGGCGAGTTGGTGGTTTCACAGTGGAAAGTGACAGCACCTATTAATTTGGCCATTTAATTTTAAGTCCAACAGCGTTAGGCTCCAGCACCTTCAATCTCCCCCTGTCATTCACAACAAGCCTCCAGCCAGCAGCCACAATCACACACACACACACACACACAGCTTCCACACAAACAAAAATGGGCTTTCAATCTACAGCTAAAACTCAAACCTGAGAATACACACACCCGGAAAGAGTGCTTTAAATCAATCAGACTCGCGCCCTGCCGCTTTTTAAGACGCTGCTGCGACACGATGGCGATACTTAGGGACAGATGTCAGGGTGTGTAAAACCACTGCAGTTGCAAATTGGGTTCTCTCGTCATGAAGCACAGCCAAGTATCCTGAATAACGGCCAGATTGATCCCCCCTCTGTGAAGCCGGGGATTGAGGCTGGAGCTTTATGACAGTCTTCTCAGCGAGAAATGGCCTGCGACAGAGAAATGTGACACGGCGGTATAAATTCATAAGTTCTGGCTCTTTTTCACCCTCACCTTTGCTCCTGCTGTGACACCCGCTCCCAGCACAGCTTCAGTAGAAGGATTTTCTCCTTCTGTAACTATCTCAAACTTTTCTTTTATGTAACTGGAAGGATTTTCTTCCAGTCTGTGCTCCAGGTGTGCCGGGTACACACATTTCTCAGTGGGCCACGTGAACGTGAGCAGAGATGGGCGACTTTATTTAACCTATATCAAAAATCTCAACCTTCAATTGACACAGTTTTAAAGTCACAAGGCTAAACGTGTTGGGTTTTTGTTTGTCGCTACGTGATCCCTTACTACCATAAACCGTATGTGAGCGTTTGTTTGGCCGTCAGGACAGCAAAAGCTAAGGAACCGACAGAATCTATGGAAGAACTGCGCTGGGACCTGCAGTCAGTCATCCCAGCTGGCCTGTTTGCATGGAGCTCTACCATGGAGTCCTCATGATCATGGTACACTTCCATGCACATTAGAGAACATGGTGGAGACCAGTTAGCTGCTATTAAAAAGAAAACAAAAACTAAAAAATGAGCTGTTATACTATATATATGTGTCAGAAACACTTTATTAAAGCATCAGGAGGAATATTTTAGTTTAAGGCAGCAGGTGATGAAATACCAGCTGTCATCACCAGCTCTGGACGCAACTCATAACAGTGTCCTAAAACAACGGAAAACAACTGTCGACTAAATTTACTTTACAAACATAAGAACCACAAAGTCCCACAGAAAGCAGAAAGCTTTCCACTGACTGTAAATCCCGGACAAACAAACTGGTCACATGATCCACAGATTTCTACAGAGTCTTTGAAGCTCATTCTTTCTTGAACGGTGCCATGTTGCAAAGAGGCAGGACGATGCTGTCCATGCCAACGGCTAGCTGTCAGTCAAAGACATCAAATGAAGTTTGGACATCTGATTGGTCAGCTTTGTTGCTTAATACAAATTTATCTTAGGTGATACAAAAAACACCACCCCCGTACAGTTGTCATGGATATGAAACCACAGATGCAAAAACATATATCGCGCAACGTGCTGTTCTTTGTAGAATTAAACGTTTAACAAGGATGAGTGGCATCAAATAAGACTTAATTTTCTGATTAAAGACTGGCCCTTTTCTCATTTCTTCTGAACCCCTCTGAATTCTTTACATGAAGTCTCTGTGGGTTAATGTTGATGCATGAATTGGAGCTGACAGCCAGTGTTTTAAATTTCACCATATTCTCTCCGCCATTCTCACTGTCATACAACGTGACTGACATATAGACAATCCTACTCTCAGTAGAACACATCACTCAGTCTGAAATGGTTGTAGCATCCGTTTGCCATGATGCTAACAGGCAGAAAGCAGCAAGTCAAATAAATTAGTCATACAAATCTTAGAACCACATGGTAGTTTGGCAAGAACTCACACAGAAGACACTAGTTTCAGTAGATTACGTCAAACGCTCCAGACATCAGTTTCAGTGTGATGCAGCATATTTGGGAGATGTCTAACAACCAGGTGGACAACAGAGTGACAGCACACCACACACTCCAAACAGGAAACAAAATTCCATATTCATCCTAAAACAGGTCTATTTTGATGTCCAAAATTCCAAATATTGTTTTTCCATAGTTTACGCAGACCACCGTGACTGGTTGTGGATGATCTACAAGGGTCTGAGGATGAAGCTAACAGCAGCAATCACTTCAGGTAGCCACCAAAACAAAATTTGAAATGTCAGCTCGGCTGTGCGCATTGGCAGCTGAAATGATTGACTGCAGGTTCCAGCATAATTCTGTTTGGAAGAGTCTTGAAAGGACTCCCCCATCTAAAAGAGAATCATTTCAGGATAATTCCAAGATGAACTGCACTGGGACCTGCAGTCAGTCATCCCAGCTGCCCTGTTTCCATGGAGCTCCACCATGGAGTCCTCTTGATCCATGGTGCAGCTCCATGCACATTAGAGAACATGGTGAAGACCAGATAGCTACAATAAAAAACAAAACAAGACAAAAACTGAGCTGTTATACTATATCTCTGTGTTAGAAATATTTTACTAAGGCATCAGGAAGTCATAACATGAATCCTTTAAGTTAATTTGTCGAGGCTTTAGGAGTTTCAAGTAAGGATATAGTATCCAAGACAGCTTTTCGCAGATAGTGTAAAAAGTATCGGGATGTACTTTCCCTTTAAGTTCTCCTCCTCTGAAATGTATTCTCCCAGCATCACAGATATCGATCTTCTTGTTTAATTCATGTTACTTAAAGCTTGTCAGGATGATATGCAAGCTCCCTTGGCACACATAAATTGCTCTCTGGCAGTCTCGCAGCTCACGGTCCGCCAGCAGCTGCAGCGCTTGTGGAGGTTCTGTGGATGGTGACCCGGCGGCTCCGGCGACCTCTTTGGTACAGAGGCTGCTGCTTTCACCACCTCGGTGTTTACAGCCGAGGACTGGATTTGGAGACCGCAGCCCTCCTGAGGCGCATGGATGGATGAGTGCAGCTCTGGATGAAATGAGAAGCCATCCATCATAAATCATGCTGGCCGCTTGACAGAGCAAATGCAAATGTGAATTCACGAGTGTGTGCGTGTATGTGCGTGTGCACATGCGCCGGGTTTTGAGTGAAGCAAAGTTTACATATGAGAGGCCAGCTATGGCCATATTATACAATGACGAATGCAGCTCGACAAGTCTCTCATTAAGCTGTTTGGAGTTTCCTTTATTATTTTATAAGTTAAAGAATAGAAGCGTAAACAAGATGAACACTGGAAAACACTTTCCAGTTTCCAAGAATCTTCTTGAGTGGCCCACGAGTGCAAGGTTTAATTCTGCATGAATACTCGTCAAACTGCATGAATAAACTCTGGTGGGACGTCTCACGATTCAGCTTGTTTTTTCAAACGTTGACATGTGTCAAAGTCGAGGCTCATAATGTCTTCTTATCTGGCCCACGAGAGCTTTTAAAGACAATCACGAACTTCTAACTGGAACATTTCTGAGGAAACTTCAGTGTGACTGCTTGTTTGATTCAGCACTGAAGTGACAAAAAGGGGAATAACTGAGGTGGAGAGCAGCTGGTTTATGTCAAAAAGTCAGGATTTAGGAAATATTTTTATAGATTTTATCACAAAAAAGTGCAAATTTTTATCCAAAACCTCAGAACTTTTCTAAAATTAACTTATTTTATGAGGAAAAAGATTCATGATTTTAGGACAGAAGATTGAATTTACACAATTAAACCTTTTAAATTTTACAACTGTTGTAATTTTATATCAAAATTTTGCAAAATGTTATTTTCAAAAAAATATACATTTTGAGTTGAAAAAAAAGTCAATTTTATGACATTTATATGATACAAACACTTGATTGTTGAAAAAAAAAGTCTTGATCTCCAATTTTACAACTAAATTACCCTTTTCTCTTTTTTTTACCAAAAAAGTCAATTTTTTTTTTTATATTTGTGATTTTACAAGAAAAAAAGTATGATTTTAGTACAAAAGTATAAGTTTTATGATAAGGGTCACAGTTTTGGTAAAATTTGAGATTTTAAAGAAAAAAATCACTTAAAAAAAGAAAAATGTGAAAAAAAACAAATGTGATATTCTGACATCAAAAACTTTTTCTTTTTTCAAAAGAAAGATAACTTTGCGATTTTCGATTACATGAATAAAGTTACAATTTTTAAGATTAAGATATTTAAGATTTTATGACAAATATCACATCCAAGTCCAGGAACAATCTGGAAATCTGTCAACAAAGCTGGTTTGAAAAATAAAGAATAACCGGCCATTCAATGGTAACCATGGTGACGATGTGGCCCACCCCTCTGGTTATGATCATACAACACATCTTTACCCATTTTATCAGATCTGGTTTAGAAGCTGCACTTACTTCTTCTGCATCTCTTGTCCTCCTAAAGTCTCTGAGATCTGCTGTGATCAGGCGCTGGTTTCCAACCATGCAGGTCTGCCCTCTGCTGCACAAACACGGTTTATTTTCTCACTGAGCTGCACTAGACTCAAAAAAATGAAGAAAAGCCTATTCACAGTATGCTGGAAACCAGTAGATGGTAATGTCGGTTCAGGAATTCATCTGAAATAAAGCTTAAATCGGAATAGACGTGAGCCGCAAGTGTTGGATAGACTTTTGCATTTTGCAAGTCTGTGGGCCATGATGAGCGAATGAGTTATCCTGCGTCATTCACCGCCGAGGCAGAGATCCCTGCATGCTGACCTTGTTAGAAACACAGAGAAAGGTTTCTGCATCCTGTGAGGCCTTTTCAAATTCAATCACATGACAGATTGTGGTTCTGCTGTGAGTGAGATGTCTGTTTTTCAGCTGGGGCCCTCAGTAAAGGTGGATAATGCTGTATCAGTTCATCTGGTGACACAGAGAAGGGCCACCTCCAACCCCCCACCCCCATAGCATTAGCATTCAGTAGTGAAGGGCAGATGAATTCAGATATTTTCTTTAAGTCACTCTATGTTGCAATTCCACTTATGACCACATGAGAGCATGATTGGGCTGATAAATGAGCCACTGACAAACTGCTAATGAGTCTTGTAATACTACTTTATCCTATTAGAGGTAAACTTTCCTGTGTCTTATTCCAGGGCCTGAAATCTGGAGACACACTTGTTCTATGCTGCCTCGTGTGGTCTGAAGTTGAATTGCTGCATTGAATGACTTTAAAGTAACTTATTCAGATTAAACCATTTGTTGATCAGAAGATAGTTTGAAATTGTTTGAAGAATTGTGCCAAACATTTAGTCATAAGGGCCTCTCAGACACTTTTAATGCACATATAATCTTCAGATCAATCTGATTTGAACTATCTGAAGAGCAAATGTTGGTTTAGGGAAAATATAAGAGTAATTATGAATATCTTGTCTGTTTTAACTTCATGAATATGAAAATAATGGCAGAGTAAGCAATAAATTAAATAGGTATAGTACAACTTTGTGCCATCCTGAAGTGGTAAAAATGTTCTGTTTTCTGGACAACAACTAATTATATGTAAATGAAAAAATAAATGAGCATCACTTCTCTTGCAGGAAATAAAATTGTGATGAGGATTAAAATTCTATTAAATCTCAGTGATGTCGGACAGATTAATCTCTTTATTTTGTGGTCAGGTTAAACGTGGCATTCCTGCAAAGGCTTTTGTTCGTCGTTTTTCCACATGGGGGCGCTCTTGTTCTCTGCATGATACCTCCTCTGACCCAAATAGAGGCAGAAAATGACAAGAGACTAATGGAGATATTTGTGCCCTGCTCAATGCGCCAAGTCACGATAAGTTTCAAATGCACACCTCTAATATCGAATGCGTCAAGGTTGCGTCGTTTGCAGCTGTTTGGCGCAGCTTCTCCTGCTCTGATTTTACTCGTAAAGCAAAGACCTTTTAGTCCCTGAACATTCACCAGTCGCCACTTTCTTTCCCTCCTGTCACGCGGGAGGGAAAGAAAAAGCGGGACATCACCATCAGCGGGTCTGTTGCTTTTTCTTTCGGTCCGGAGAGCTGCGAACGGGACCGTTTTTTTGTGTCAATTCAGCATCAAGTTGGAGAAATGTAACATCTGCGTCGCTGCAGGATCCCGAGCACGTGCTGTGAATGCTCAACACATCCCGGAGTCGTTTCTCTTTTCTTTTCTGGAGGTGAAACTGCAGCAACATCTAAACGCATCCCTCCAGCCGCTGCTGACCGATCTGCTCTAACTTTTTGTTTGAAGAGAACAACTTGTTCTTGCTTTCTTTATTATTATTTTTTAATGAACAAGTTGGCATGGCGTCACTGTATCAGAGATTCACCGGCAAGATCGACACAAACAAAACCTTCCCGAACCCACCGGAGGCGAGTCATCTGCTCGGACAGGGAGGCGAGGCTGAGAGAGCTGCGGAGGGCCAAGGAGCCTCCGGAAGGCTGCAGCCTCAGCACCGGCAGGACTGCGAGGAGGAGGATGTAAGAACCTTAGCCCTACCATCACAGCTAAACTCCTGATTACGTCTGCAGAGCATTCTTAGCGACAGCACGATCAATAACCGAGTCTTTATGATTTTAATAACAATGCAAAGTTATCAAACTAGTGCGTCACCGCCTCAATTGGCTGGCTCATCTGTCAGTACACTACGTATCTGTTACGTCACGTGAAACATCCGCGTGGCGCTGACGGTTCATAACTGTTGCAATTAGCATGTCTGTGTTTAGAGACTGAGATCTTGTTTTCTCCGTTATGCCTGTTACGGCTGCTGTTTGGTTGGATGTGAGGGTTAGATTGCTGAAATCTGACACCTACGTCAGATTCTTTGGGAATGCACACAAGTGGCGCTGTCCGCCGTGCTGAAAACACTGGTTTCCAGTCTCTGCGGTCACTCTCCGTGGTCCTGAAACAGAATGGCCGTTGAAAGAGCCGCTTGGATTTCTTGTTCTCTCCAGTTTTATGAATTACTCCCATCTTGTTCCAGTTCTGCTGCTGTTTTTTTTTTTTTAATGGCTTTTTAAAAAATGAATTCAAGCAACTGCTAGAATGTTTTGGTTACAATACCAGGTCCTTGTAATTTATACCATACAAAAAAAAAAACAAAAAAACAAAATTCAATTCAATCAGCTATACACCCACACAAATAACAGGGCTCAAATAATAGTGCTGCAAAAGCAGGACTGCTAGGATGAGTATGTAATATATGTACTCTGTCATCAAAGCTAAACTCCTAATTATGTGTGGAGAGCATTCTTAGTGACAGCGCAATCAATAACCAAGCCTTTTTTTTCCCGATTTTAATAACAACTCGACCTTTTTAAGGCAAAGTTATCAAACTAGTGTGTCATTCCCTGAATTGGCTGTCCCATCTGTCATAAATTACGTATTGGTTACATCATGTGAACCATCCATGGTGCTCATTGTTCATAACAATTACAAATGGCATGTTAGTGTTTAGGAACAGAGCTCTTTTGTGTGTCTGTTACAGATATTACGGTTACTGTTAGGTTGGTTGTAAGGGTTGAATTGCTGAAATCCCTCTACGAAAAGATTTTATGGTCAGCTGTAATTATTACATATCTTTGAGTGTTTCCTTTCCCTCCTTACATGCTCCTTACACAATTGTTCAGAGACTGTTAGTTTATCCCAGAGGAACTGCTTTTATCAATATACGGTCACCTCCATCAGCTTTTTTAGAAAGGCTGATGTGGAAAAGCAGACAATTGGTGCTGTCTCTGGTGCTGAAACACTGATGGTCACGTCTGTGGTAACTCTCCATGGTCCTGAAACATAAAGGACATTGAAAGAGCAGCTTTTTTTTCTTGATCACTCTAGTTTTATGAATTACTCCAGTCTTTCTTGAGTTCTGCTGCTATTCTGTAGTTTTTATAGATTTAAAAAATGTAACCAAATATAAGGACCAAAAAATCTGCTGTAATGTTGTTTTGGTTTTAAATAGCAGCCCCTTGTAATCTATCCTAAATAGGAATTCAATCAAATATACACACACAACAAGATATCTGGGTTCAAATAACAGTCCAGCCCCATGCAGATAAAATCAAGATATTCAGTGATTTATCATCGTTATGTAATTATAATAACAACACAGTCACATTGTCTTCTGTGTGGTGATTCCTGTTGTGTCAAGCTCTGACCACAGAGTATAGTCATCACATGATCTCTGCAGTAGCATCCAAGTTAAAACCTTCACTAGAACATGGTGAATTGAATGAGAATAAAAGCTGAAAGGTTTTTTTTTTTTTTGCTAATGCCTCCGACAGTTCCAGATATTTGTCCTGTTTAATACCTGTTGGCAATGGCTCAGTGTCACATCAGCAAGTATCTTTGAGAATTTTTTTTTCATTTACGAATAACAAACAAGTGCTGACTCCCAACCACCTGCCAATTTGCTACGGGCTCATTGGTGAGTTCTGCAGCTGCTAAATTGGAGTCGGAAAGCACCTGAAGTTGGTTCATTGTTAGTAAAGCAGTTGTTTCCCAAACGCTTTTTTTTTTTTTTGGAGTAAAAAAAAAATAAAAGTGACACAACTAGATCAGTTATAATGTAGCCAAGGAGTGAAGAATGTTACGTGCCTGTTTTCTCTTTCTTCTACGTTTGAAGGTCTTGCTGCTGAAACGTGTCTCAGCTGTTGCTTCCAGCAAATATATTTCTTAACTGTAATGCTGCCTTAAGGTACACGTGGTAAAACAGTGGTTGAGGCGGTCATGAATATAACATGAGTTTGATCTTATTGACCGGTGGTCTTGTCTTTGTGTTTTGTTGGTAGAGAGAACTCCAACATGATCTGAAATCAATACAAACAGTGATGTACAATCCATATGCATCAGCTGGAGAGCATGGTCTGGTTATACATGCTGAGAAGAAGAGCGTTTTGAAAACAAGCATGATTATTAGTGGGGCAGTATATTTGATACTGCCCCAGTATCAAATATACTGTTGTTTTCTTTGGTGTTAGCTGCTTACAGCCATTAACTGTGTGCATACATTGATAATCTTTAAAACGAGCTCTGATATTAAGCCTGACCAGAGCTCGTTTTTAATGTCAGTGCAAGCTTTGGCTTCTGTCTGGCTTTAATAAGTAAAGACTGAAGGTGACATTTACATCATGCTGTATGGGATGAGAAGTAGAGCCCGCTGGGATGAAGAGCTCATCCAGTGAGTCAGCCTCCCCACAGAGCCATCTCACAGCGCTGCTTTGCAGCTTCGCAACTTTATCCACCGTTTTCATTTCAACTGCCACTTCATGCCGCTCTCGTCGTAGCAGCTTAGCTTTGAATCCAGAACCAGACGGAATGAAAGAGCATGTTCAGGTTCACATTTCTGCTGAAGGATACTAGTGTTATCCATGGACATTTTTGCTCTTCCACATGTCTGCTGGTTTACAAGTAAATGTAAAGCAAGTATCAAGGTACTTGGTTTGGTTTTGTGCTTCCGATCACAGGGGTGCAGAAGTTAGCGCCCCCTTTCTTAACCATAATCACAGACAAACAACAACATGTAACATCACTTCTTTCCTCGCACAGGGATGGAGGCAGTTTCTCTGAAACGTAACGTCACTTAAACAGTCGCCAAAATTAGTTTAGAGGTCAGTCTCCAATGATAAAATATTCTAACTTCACGTTAATTAGCTTGTTGCTAATGTAACTAAATAAGAGTTTTCTTAATTGTGCAGTGATCTCTTTTATTTAATGTAAAGCTTGATCGCGTCAGTAAATTGTGTGTTAATGTTGGCGCATGTTACCCAATGGATCCTTCAGTTCGGGTTTAAGTCCTCTTTGTAGTCGGGGGGAGGGGTTTTCCCTCCAGAGTTTGCAGGTATGGTTACGACCCTTTTCCAAACTGATCTACAGCAGTGGTTGCCTCTCTAAGACCATTGTGTCTTTCCTTCTTGGCATTAGGACTAGTAGACACCTGAACACTCCAGACCAATGCTTTTAGGGATCATTTCATCAAATGTTAATGATTTTTAACAGCTGGCTGCAATTTACCATCTTAAATCTTTAGATGCCAGCAGGGGGGTAATTAGTGTTGCCAACATGATTTTTTTTTTTTTTTCGTTCCTTCTTTTTTGGCTTTATCTTTGTTAAAGAAATAATTGTGTGAAAGACTTTTGAGGTCATGTTTGCTTTGTCATCTGTTGTAGATGATTAGATATTCAAAGTCCTCAAAAATGTAACACTTAGGAACATTATTCTGATATAGTTTCATACTTCGTGGATGCAGCGGTTTGTTTGTTTGTTGTTTTTTACATACTTTGGTGCAACTCTGCCCATCTTTCCCTCTGAGAGACTCTGCTTCAGTAAGATGCTCTTTTTATGTCCAAATATGTTACTGAAAAGGAACCAGTCAGCCTAATCAGATGCATGATGGGAGCTTTCCAGCATTCGACAGGTTGCTGCCATCAGTTTCAAAACTGAGCTGATGCTTTTCTAATGAAATGATAAAACGTCTGAGTTGATATGACATGGCTGATATGTCTTCTATTTTTAATAAAACAAGTTAATGAGAATGCAAAGGTTTGCATTTGACACGGCATCTGCAGTCGAGGTTGTACTTAGCAATACCACTTGTGACCACATGGGGGCAGCATAACACAATCACGTTGACGAGTCAGCACGTGGTGTAACACACAAAGAAGTGCACCTCTACTGGGACAAAGTGGTACTGCAAGGTAAGCCAGACCACCCCCATTCATTAGGAGAGTATTGTCAGTGGCTCTTTTGTCAACATAGCAGATCAGTGCGCCCCCATGTGGTCACAAATTGTGCGACCACATAGAATGACTTTAATTGTGTTAAAACAGTTGTCGGGCCAACGCACTAGATTAAATCACTGAAATTTAAATAAAAGCACCTTCTCTAACATGTCTGCATGTTGCATATTGCACTTTTCTCCAGATTCACAGATTCATTACCACATAACTACAGGTTTTATGAATTTATTTCTGAGGTTTGGTGAATGCAGCCATAAATGTGGTGCTGTAACTGCAGGAACAGCACCTGAAAAAGTCGTAGATGTATGTTTTCATCATGTCAGAATATCACTTAGTCAAATGATGGATGGCAGACGGAGACAGCCAGTGTAGTCAGGAAATAAAAACCTCATTATTGCTTTTGTTTGGGACGAGCATGATTTGTTCTCCATTGGGGGCTTAATCCCACTCTGTCAATACACTTGATAGTGATCTCAGTTTGAAATCCTCTTTGATGATAATTCCAGGCCGGTGAAACAACTCATTACTATCTAATCGAAGATTTTTTTCTTTCACTCTTCACGCCGCGTCGTGTGCTGCTCTGAGCAACAGCGAGTTCTTCTGGTGACTTAAACTATGACAGTTAAAGAGAAACATCGGCTTTGCTGTTCGCCCCCATCTCCCTGCTTTATGTACTTGATGATATCATTTGGAGCCATTTGGCTCCCCCATGATCCTTTGCTTCTCCATCAGTTTCATTTGTAAAGCAGAGTATAGACAAAAAAGGTACGCAGGCAGCAGATATGGATCTTTCATGCCCATGGTGTGACTTTGTCTCAACAGACCCCGTTACCAGATTAAACATCTCTGTTTCCGCATGTCTGTGTCTGCACCGTTGAGCCCAATCATAACGAGACTCTGGAGATATCAGGCTAAGATTCACACTTCTAACACACCGAGGCGGGGGATTTATTTTTGTGTAATGTGTGTGTAGCTTTGAGTCACACTCTCACCTCACTGGATCTGCCTTCAAATGGCTCTGCGCTTTGCATTGAGAAGGATGAGACAAAAAGGAGGAAAAAAAAGAAAAAGAGAGATTAATCCACAGTCACACATAAATGCACAATCTCTGATTCCTCCATTTTTATATCTCTATAAAAAAGTGCGCACCGATGCTGGCGCACAAAGCGAGAGGATCATTTTCTGGGTTTTGATTAGAAGACGGCCAAGCTTTGCAACGCCCTTTTAATAAGCTGCACAGTATCAGATATCAGCTTTTATAATAACCCAAACAATGATGATGAAGAGCAGAGAAATGAAAGTGGCGAATAAACTCTATATCACAGGCTGTGCTTTAATATCCTTTTTTTCACTGTGTCAGCAGAGGCAGAGTTTATTTTGGAGAATAATAGGGCTCTGAATAAGTCATGGGAATCATTTTGTTGCCTCTCAGGACATACTCCCCCCCCCTTATTTTTTTATTGTGGTTTACTATGGCGTGCTTACAGTTTTAGTGTGTTTCTTTTTATTGCTCCCAAAAACAGGGCAGTGACTTCATTTCGCATTAACATTCATCTACTCCCGGGGTGTCAAACTCAAGGCCTGCGGGCCAAATCCGGCCCAACACTTCATGTCATCTGGCCCACGAGAGCGCGCAGAGACAATCATGAACCTCTGACTGGAACATTTCTGAGGAGATTTCCATGCGACGGCCCAAACAGAGGAATAACTGGGGTGGAGAGCAGCTGGTTTATGTTAAAATGTCATGATTAAGCAAATGTTTGAAGAAGAAAAAATTGTTAATTTTTATCGCAACTTGTGATTTTTGAAAAATGTACTTTTTTGTTTTATTTAAATGTAAGAAAAAGTCTTTTTTTTTTTTTACATCTGCAATTACACAAGAAAAATGTACAATTTTAGTTGAAAACCTCAGTTTCCTGATAAAAGCCATAAATTTGGTGAATTTCTTTGTAAAATTAACTTTTTGTATCACAAAGATGCATCATTTTAGGGCAAAAAGTAAAAATTATAGAAAGATGTGCAATTTGCAGATTATGTCAGAAAAATTGATATTTTCCAACAAATAATTGTAAATTTTAAGTCATAAAAGTCACTATTATTTGACATTTGTGATTGCACAATAAAAAATCATGTAAAAAGTCTCATTCTTGTAAAATTTATGATTTTATGACAGAATTTCCTTTAAAAAAAAAAAAAAGAAAAAATGAAATTTTAAATTTACAACGAAAAACATTTCTGAGTACAAAAGTCTCAATCTCATGACAGATGTTGCAATTTTGGTGAAATTTGAGATTTTATGATGAAATGTCACATTTTAGAGAAATAAATAAATTTGTCATTTCACAATAAAATGAACTTAAATGTTTATTTAAAAAAACTGCAATTACACAAGAAAATGTGTGATTTTAGTTCAAAGCCTCAATTTTATGATAAAAATCAAGAATTTTGTGATTTATTTATTTATTTAGATTTTTTTGACCTATCCAGGGACCAGCTGGAAATCTGACAACGTAACTGGTTGAGAAAATAAAGAATAAAAATGGTAACCATGGCGATCTACATCTGTGGTCTTAAATGGTCTTTGTGTCGTGGAGCAACATCGTAGAGAAAGAGCCAGAAATCTTTGGGTCGGCTGTCCCAGTAAAGTCCTGCAGATAGGAAGCGATTTTCTATGAAGTTTATTTCCTATCAAACTCGGCGTTGAAGTGAGCAGTTAATCCCTTTTCACAGAGCCGGTTGGACAGCTGGACCGGAGCCACGCCTGATCTCAACACAGTTTTTTCTCCCTCAGACAGAGTTGGGGTGCTGGCCGGGAGATTTGTTTTTTAAAGAGTGATGTCGACACTTTGCTGGTCCAGGACCAAGAACCACTGAAGTCAGACACTGTGGACCTGAAACTAAAACTTCCAGCTTTACTGACACTCCTGCGTTAACTCGAGCACTTTGGGTTCCAACATCTGTGGTTCCAGTGGACCCATCAGATTTGGTGTTTGAGTGTAGGTATATCTGTGTATCTATATTTATCTATATACATACATACATACATACATACATACATACATACA
>JBAMYA010024781.1:0-16436 GCA_037176975.1 Arrhamphus sclerolepis | reverse complement strand
GAAAGGTTTAAAAGAAAAAAAAGAAAAAATTGAAAGTGCACACCATTTATGACTTTTTGTGGACATGCATTTAAACTTTTCAAATGAATCAGTGATTTATTTGGGGTGTTGGGGGGGAGAGACAGATCCATCAAATGCACGTGTGGAATGTTCAGCACTAAAATATAACTGAAATTTAGAGTGAGTGAAGCTGAAAATTGAAAATATTGTTGTTGTTTTTTTCCAACTTCTTCTAGAGACCAGAGTTTTCACCCTACAGGTCTCAATTTTTAATTAAAATGGAGGAAAATCAGTTTTCTCTCTCATTATTCAACGGTCTTGTACAAGGGACAACCTCACTGGTCAAACAGAGACATCTAGTGGTCGTGAGCAGTTTGTGCATCACTGCCTCTTCCAGATTACAGTGAATGTTGCGGCTAAAATGTGCACATATGATGTTGATGTTTGCGTCCATATTGTTTACAGGGCAGGGTTGCTGCTGTGTGTGTGATCATGCTCTTATTCTTTAATATGTTTATGCACTCGAGTCACATATTATATATGTTGTTGACCATGAACCAGGTCAAATCAACCAGAAGAACTCAGATGCGGCAGGGCAGCCATCTTCCTCTAACAGTAAGGATGAGTCAGTATGAGCAGAAACAATAAATGAGAGACAGAAACAAAAACAATGTCAGGTGGGGTGGTTAGCTCAGATCAGAATCATGCATTTAAAAAAAGATAAAAGAGCATCTCCTTTTAAAACTTCAAGAAAGAGAAGACAAAAAAATTCAAACCATTTGTGGAATGCCTTTCATGGAAAGGTAAAGACATGTGAGAGGAGGAGATGTGCTCAATGTGTCACTGGTGGGGCAGTCAGGGCCAAACTAAAGTGGTTTATGGTCATTCGAACCCAGACAATAAAGGTCTTCACAAAGATAGGTATGTGTGTGTGTGTGTTTCTCTGTGTGTTAATGACTCACAGAAGAATTCATAAAACATGACAAATACACCTCTTACTCCCACACCTCTCCCTTCGCTGAGTGTTTTTGAAAAATGAGGAGGACTCGTGTGTTCACTCGTAAATGATCAGTTGGTCTCTTCATTATCCCTTCACATCTCCCTTCCCCTCCTTTTCTCCATCATCCTTTCACACCTCTCTCCTTTCTTCACTTCATTTGTAAGTTGCTCTCTGTTGCTCTCTGTCCCTACTCATTTTATTTTCACATGTTTTTCTTGTTATTCTCGTTCCTATCCACTTCTGCGTTCATCACCATCTTCCTCTCCACATGCATCAGTCCTCCATTCTTTCCTTGTAGATATTCTTTGGCTCAAGCGGACTTTATTAACAATCAGGAGAGACGGGAAGGTGGGGCAGAGAGAATGGGGGAGTCACGCAGAAAAGGGTCACGAGGCAGGAGTTGAACTCGCAACTGCTGCATGAGGACTGAGCCTCATACATGGGCCACCTGCTTTAACCGTTAGGCTATGCAGCAGCCCATCCTCCATTTTTTTTAGTTAACATTTACCCCTTATCTTTTCAGTTTACTTCTCTTTCTTACTAATCCTGATTAATCATCTTTTCATTTGTATTATTTCATCGTAAACATGACACTTCCCTGTCCTCGCCTCACCCCTCATTTGTCCGTGCTGTCGTTCATTTTCCTTTGTCTTCCCTTTGGATGTGGTTTCTAAGAATTCTTGACAGTAACACTTTACAATAAGGTACACTATGTTGCTAAATTGCGATTAACTATTGGAAACAAATAAGGAATTACATTTCTGATTAGTTACACTTTTCACCTTGATGACTTCACCGTTAACTGAGTATTACTTTTCTTAAAACTTGCTTTACAACTAAGAAATTAACTGATGGTCAAGTAGCAGTTAGTTCAATATTTGAGTTTCACATTTTTCTTCACCTTCCTCCGTTGTATCTGTTGTTGCTAGGCTACTGTGCTGTGTAGACGCACTGAAGTTTAAGTTATTTCATGTTGCGTTCCTGTTGGTTGGTTAGCTGACAGAGGCCATCACACTCTGAGACAATTACTTCAAATTTCTGATTTCTTTTGATTAGATATCTGTCACAGCCTGTCTTTGGGCGCCAAACTGTTCTTTCATCTTTGAATCTATCTTTTATTTTTGTGAACCCGGCATAAAACCCACTCAAATTAAGCAATAATTAAGTGGTACTTAAGTAATGTATTGTGTACCTTAATGTAAAGTGTTACCTTTTCGTCTTCTTCCTGTTTACCTCCGTAACCTCTGCTCATTTCTCTGCGTCCGCCCACTCTTGCGCAGTCTGCAGCAGTGCTCCCACCAACATGAAGGTCCAGCATGTCAACAGCAGCGCTCTGGTGGTCCGCTGGGCTCGTCCAGAGATCACCTACCACCCGCCAATCCTCCACTTCCTGGTGTCGTACAGCTGGACAGCCCACGACGACAGCTTCGAAGAAACACACCTCACCGATGCCAAACATAAACTGGTAAGATTGGGAGGGGCGGGAGACTAAAAGATAATTATAAAATATAATAAATGACTCAATTTCATGCAGCTTTTTCAATTTATTTTATTTTTTGTTTAGCACCAAATCACATCATTCATCATTGTTTGGTGGTTTTTAATCTATCACAATAATAACCTCAGCAGTGGCCAATGAGAAAACATTATTTAACAGAAAGAAACCAGGATCAGAGACGAGTATGAGGAGAACAAGGAGCAAAAAGAACAGAACAGTTATCTCTTTCTCTCCACAGGGTTTTTACATTTCAGAATAATAAAAACGCCAGGATTTTACACAATTTCATTATTCACTGAAGTAAGAATACAAGTTTTTAAAGATAATGTGTGTAAAAACTAAGTAAACCCTATGATTAAAGAGCTCGTCAGGCCATGTTTAGCACGCTGGGTGCTGAGGGCAGTTCAGGGGGATACCCATGGTGCACGTACTAATGAAGCCAGAACAGGAACCCATGAGCCCAAAGCAGGAACCGTACAATTCGGTACTTACGAACCCAGAGCAGCAACAGGAACTGATGAGACCAGAGCAGGAACCATAGAATGTGGAACTGACAAACCCAGAGCAGGAACCCATGAACACAGAGCAGGAACAGGAACTGATGACAGGTGCAGGGACTGATGAGACCAGAGCAGGAATCAGTGAAACCAGAACAGGAACTTCAGAAGCAGGAACCAACGAGACCAGAGTAGGAACCCATGAATACAGCACAGGAACAGGAACTGATGAGGCCAGATCAGGAACAATAGAATTTGGAACTGACAAGCCCCGAGCAGAAAAAAGGAACCAATGAGACCAGATCAGGAATAGGTGCAGGAACTACTGAACCCAGATTAGGAACCGTTGAGACTAGAGAGGGGATGGACTGAGTGTGTGTCGACCACCTCGGGGACATGGAGAGGACAGAAAGCCTCCAGGCTGAAGGCAGGCAGCCGGCTTCGGGGCACTGGCTGAGGTTGAGTCTGAGGTTGTGGTAGTGGTGACTGGGACTGAGATGCGTCGGGGACCACCACAGATGACGGGCACTCCCCGTACCTGTAGGTCAGCCTCCTCAGACTTCCAGTCAATCCCTGAGTCCTCTACCTGGGGTATCGACTTTTGCAGTTCCCAGTGTCCAGAACTGTTAACTGGCAGAACTGGCAACTTCATTCCTGAAGTTGTATGGACCCAGATGCAGAAGGCACATGATTTATTGACAAGAAGTGGTAAAAATCCATGCATGAACAAGGAACAAACAGTACAGAGCAGGGCAGACAAAGACAAGACCTTATACACACACACACACACACACACACACACACACAGAGGTAACGCAGCATAGGTGAAACACATCAGGGAAACAAGGATCAGGAAAGTCAAACAGAACTTCAAACTATGAGCAGGGAGACACTACCAACACTGGAAAGAAAACCATGAACAGCAAAATCAAACCTAAACCTCTGCTTCAGTATAATGACATTGGCAGATATTCATTTATACAAAGGTCACTTAAGATTAACTTAATGAGGTTGAGGTCTCGATTTTGTCTGGAATACATAGGACAGGGGGAATCGAACTCTTTTTCATCCTGGGCCAAATTGTCACCATGGTTACCATTAAAGTTCCTGTATGTGGTCCATTTGTCTAAAATTTGGTGTCTCTCTCTCTAAAAAAGAAAAAAAAGAAGTAAACTGCTCTGCTACATTTTTTTTTTTTTCCAAAATGTGTGACAAAAATGGAGGTTTTGATATTGGCCTCTAGTTCTTCTGGCTCTCTGGATGAAGGCTAGGCTTTTTAAGGATGGTTCCAACAAGTGCTGCTTTAAAACAGATGGGAACCACCCCAGTTAAAAGAGATGTAATATCTATAACATATGGTCTAATAATACCAAAGACTTTAACAAACAGTGCTGTGGGAAGAACATCTTCAGGACAAGACGTAACTCATTTTTCTGAGCAGAGCAGTTACCTCATGAAGTGTCTCAGGTGTGAATGTGGTCCACATATAAGGAGGAGGAGGTTCATAGGCCAAGGTTCGCAGTTTTAATGGCGAAACGTTTGCCCTGATGTTTCTAATCTTAACAGCAAAGAAATTAAGAAAGGCCATAGAAAACACGAGAATCTGAGGGACAGTCACACACAGTGGAGCTGATGGTGTCAAACTGGACTTTCGGATTTTTCCTGTTGGTGGTAATGAGCTGCAAAACATATTCAGTTTTGGCATTTCTCATGACATCATTTAAGAAGGATGTTAATAACTATAGATGAATTTGATGTATCTCCAGTTTCTTTCATTTCCAAAGATGTTCTACCTCACAACAGTCTCTTCTTAAAATCCTGATTTCCTCATTTATCCAAGGGTCAAACTTCTTTTGACAGGTTATATTATATTTGATAGGTACTTTCTTTGTCAAGAATATTTTAGGAGTGGCTATTGAAAGACTGGGGATAAGCCTCAGTGTCACCACTCCCCACGACTGAATATGGGTCAAATAAGGCTGAAAAGCTATCAACATTATCTTGATTCACTATGCCTTTGTGACATAGTTTTCAAGAGAGGAAGGTCAGTTGGAAAGTTAAGATTAAAGAAAATGCAGTAGTGATCAACCACAAGAATGTCCTTGGTGGGGACATTAAAAGCATCTAGTCCTTGAGAAAAAACAAAAAACAAATCCAAAGTCTGGCCCTTGATGTGGGTGGACCCAGAAACATGCTGTGTAAAGCCTTAAAAAAAAAAAAAAAAAATCCACAGCCAAATCACAAGAGGTATCGGCTGCATGAATGTTCTAATAATTAAAACCTTCTTCAGTTTAATAGTGGGGGATAAGAAGTCAGTAAAATCTGAGATAAAAGTACCCTTAGGACCAGGGCGTGTTGCCAGAGATCCCAATGACAAATCAGCCAGTGGGACACAAACTCATTTTCCTTTTGCCAAGTTTCTTTCAGAAGCATAAAATCCAGATCATTCAGAAAGAATGACTTACTGGAAATAGAAAGATTCAGTCGGGAAATCCGGATTGGTGATGTGATGTCAGTGTCACGAACAGCTGATTGTAGAGGAATAGACATTAAACACCTGTTGTGCGATGCCTGGTTGTATGGGGCCGCTAGTTCATGTCAGGGCTGGAATGGTCCTAACCATTAAAGCGCTTCTTCATAGATTCTGGATAATGTACAGTATGTAACCCACAAGGACGACAGTTACATGTGGGGACCAGTGTACAGATTTGTAGATGGTTAGAGAGAATGTGACAGACATATAAAACCTCAGAGCAGATATAGATCCCATGAGAACTATATTATTCTTTAAAAACAAAAATACAAAATATATTCAGTGTAACATTTCACAATAATCATTGTTTTTGGATACACATAAATAAAATACAAAACATAAAGTGACTCAGTGCAAAAGGGACAGAGTGAATACTTTTATCCCAGATGAATTGCCCAAATGTTCTTGGGTTCTTTAAAAGGGTTTATAGTCTTTAAGGATCCTTATCTTGTTTTGTTGACACCCTTATTACTGTAAAATCAGTCAGTCAAGTCAGTGGTCTTATGAGTGTGCCATATTCCTACCACGCCAAGGCATTTACGCTGTGAAGGCTAACAACGACGGGGTCTTCCTCTCTGGCAGATGAACCTTTCTTCTACCTTACAGTCACAGGGGTGCTCGCCATCTCCTTCGTCACGGAGAACTTTAATCTATGAGTCCCAGAATCCATTGTGCAAATTTAAGTTTGTAACTCACCAAGACATGGCAAGAAGTGGCTAAACTTCCAGCCCACAGGTTCTCTTTTACCTCCGTCACCTCAGGTGACTGTCCTCTCCTTCTATCCCATTGTTTAAAGTTAAAAATCTAGCTGTACCTCATGTGCGTCGCTCATGCGTCTGCATTCACCGCTCTGACCTGCACAAACAAACTCCTTGGTGAAGGCGTGGGACTTCTCCCCTTCTTTTCCAATCTGATAGCTGTAGGGTCAAGTGTAACCTATGAGAAACAACTTTAGGTCAAATTAACTGAGTGACAGCTCAATGAACAAGTGAAATAAACTTAAATTTAAAGAAATATATTGCCAACTTTAAAGTTATAACTGGGCCCAATTTTCTACTGAGTTACATGTAACAATGTATTACGATCGTATGCCCAAGCAGCATGGACAAAACCTTTAAAGAACAAGGCTGATGCCATGTAACTATGAAGAAATATGACACAGATGCAGAGCAACAGCAGCAAAACCTAACACAGGCGCCATCATTACCCTGCAGTTGCACTGAAATTTCCTCAGAAATGTTCCAGTTATAAGTATATGATTGTCTGTGAATACTCTTGTGGGCCAGATAAAATGAAGTGGCAGTCCAGAATTAGCTTGTGGGCCTGGAGTTTGACACATGTGATATAGGGCGTTGTTCCAGGAGCGTTTTTGTTTGTTCAGATGGAGTTTTGTAAACCTCAGGCATGTTTCTTTTCAGATAGAGGAGGTTTTCCAGTGTCAAACCTTCCAAACAAACCAGACTTATTTATCTTCTACCCATTGCGCTGCTATAGATTTTAACATTTAACATGCTCACTGTGGCCTGTAGAGTCCGTAGAGATGAAGCTCTTGTTGTTGTCATTGCCCAGTAAGACCTTGGGGGTGAACTTGCATGGACATCCACTCCTGGGATGATTAACAGCTGTCTTGAATATCTTGAATGTTTTAATAAATTTTACCACTGCAGCATGATGGACTCCAAATACTTTGGAAACTATCTTTTCCCTGAGTGTTGTGCAGAAACAGATCCCTAAGATTATTACTGAAATCTTTCCTTCTCACTATTATTTTAATTCACACCTGAACGCTCTAGAGCACAAGGTAGTACTTACTACTTTTCAATCAAGTACATTCTGCCTTCTGTCTATCCTGTTAATTTCTGTAGAAGCAAGAAAGGTGGACTTAGATTTCCTCACACTCCTTCTTAGCTTTTGTTACAATGACAGTCTAATTGTGTATTGTGTATATTTATTTTTTATGTATTTATTCATAATCTTTCTGTGAGGGAGCGCAGAGCAATACAGTTCAGTATCTTTTAAACTAATAAAGAATTTCAAAATCAATACAAAACAGATTACCAGTATGAAGACTGTGATGTGTGCTCCAGTATTGTTCTTAGTCAGCACTTGGAAAGATGAATTTTCAACTAACTGTTGTTGACTTGTACAGAATTGAAGAATGAAGCTCTGCTGGCCACATCACCTTCTGTTTCTAGGGATTCAACAGTATTGACTCTTATTCAGCTGTAGAATCATGTAAACAGCCACCCTTCATTGTACCATGGCATGGAATCACATAATAAGGGTGGCTACACCTTGGATATGTTGCCAGTCTATCACAGGGCTTACGCTGAACTTCTGCTTGATTTCTAATCACCGTTTGATCACCAATTAACCCCAAAACATGTAAATCTGAAACTGAAGCATACGAAGTTTTCTATGAGGGCACATGGACTAATGCAAACTTCTTACATGCAGGCATGTGTTGAGTCAGTGTAGAGAGAAACTAAGTGGGCATGTATCAAATGTTTAAGAAATTAAAGAAAATGGAATATGGTTTAAAAAAAAATCATCCTTCCATCTGTCTGTTTCTAACAGCTTGTTCCTGTTCAGGGTCATGAGGTTTGAGCTGGAGCCTATCGTAACTAAATTCGGACTAAGTTCGGGGTACAGCCTGGGCACATCTGCAGTCATCGCAGAACAGACAAAATACACATGTTCAAATTCACTCAGACTCACTTTAGCCAGTGCATGGTAGAAGGAAACCAGAATACCTGGAGAAGACACGCACAGGAGTGTTGAAGTTTTTCTTTGCACACATTCATCTTCCCTCTCATTGCATGCAGGAACATGTCCACTTTTTTAGTTGATAGCCATGTTTGTTCTATCAGATCATCTACAAGTGAACAGCAGGTGCTCTCAGTTCCTCCTCACACACACCTCAGATGCCACGTCCACAGCTCTACAAGCCTCGTCAAACCATCATTTTGATTTCACCTGTGAAGTTAGTTTCAGGTGAAATTTATTTCAAACCATGCCCGCCCGTACATGTTCTTTTGAAAACTGAAATCAACCACAAGCCACCACGGCTGAATAATGGATGTGCTATGAATAATGAAGACTGAGAGCTGCGATGGTAGTTTTCACACTGAAGATGATGAAACAGCCAGTTGGATACAAACTTCAAGAAACCGAATTTGATGAAAAAGAAATAGAAGTCTGATTCTCACTGCAAAAACATAGGTTTGAAGAAATAAAATCTTTGAATAAAGACCAATCCCAAATAATGGCATCAGGAGAGAGAAGTCCACATATATGTAACCATCCATCCATCCATCCCTCCATCCATCCATAGTACACCCTGGTTGCCAGTCCCTGCCAGGACTCAACAAACTGCCAAACTATACTAGCCTGACAAATTAATGCAGAATATTAGTTAATTATTTTGTGACAAACATAAAACTGACTTCTGGCTTACCATTGTCAGATTTTGTTTTTATTTATTTTTGTTTGTTTTGTTTTTCGTAACTTGCAAAAAAAATGAAATATCTGAATTGAGTGGAGGAAAAAGTATTAAATACTTAAATAACCCAACAAAATTCTCACAAACCATTGTCATGTCATGTTTTGACAAAGACACCAGGTTCTTATAGTTGAGAATATGATACAAAACATATTTCTAGTTTCCAGCATGTAACTTCCAAAATGTAACTCATTTAGAGAAAATAAGCCAACGTTTTTTTTCCACCCCTTTGAATTATTTAGTTATATATTTTGATTTAAACAAATGTTCAGGAACCTTTTAGGTGGAACACCAAACAACATTTATCCATTCTATTACAAATGGTCTCATTGGGAGTCAAAAAGAGCAATGAGAGAAGGCTGTGGAGAAAGCAGGAGGTTTCACTCCCGCACACAGTGGTCTGCTGGGCTGACGCCAGAATACTAATGTTAAGCTGGAGGGGATACAAAGCTGTCAGGCTGGGCAGAAAGCATGACCTTGGGCCAGAGCCTCTATGAAAAAAAAGAAAAACAGAGAGGAAAAAAAAGAAAAAGGCAAAAGAACAATCAGAGTTTCCTCCTGGCTGTGAAAGCAGCATCACTTTTCAAAATGGAAATTTGCCATGGCAGGAGATGGAGGTAGAGACATAGGAAGTGTTCTGTCCACCCATCATTAACTCCAGACACTATGTGCTGCTGAAATCAACTGTGCTGTCCCTCACCTGTCCTCATCCTCCTCTTGTACCCACCTTCACCACCTCCTGTCAGCTCTTTTGTTCTGTTCTCACTCTTCTCATCCTTCTTTGATGACTTCAAAATCTTACATATGTTCCCCTCATCACAAGAAAATCCCTGGAATAAAGCAGTTTAGAGTTGTCAGTTCCACAGTGAACACCACATTTAAAGGTAAATGGATGGATGGATGGATGTTCAGTTTGAAATGCATATAGATCAATTTTCCATACACAGGTACTGAGGCCTGAGTAAATCGAAATATATAGACTGAAATGAAAACCAGAAAAACAATAAAGCGTGTTTATGCTGACCAAAGTTTGCTCATGTATTTGAATCAGGTACTTTATATATGCACCCTACTGTGTTTTGGATTGTTTGGATTCCTGGTGGTTTGCCAATGTGGACATGCTTGTGAAACGTGCACAACCCCTGTTGCCAGTTACGTTTGATTTCAGCGTATAGCCAAATTATCAATGCCATGTTTTTAACATTTCCTGAAAGTCACCTCACCACCTCATTCCCATATTCTTGTTCAAGCCAGAATCATAATCAAAATGTGAAAGTTGTAAAGGAACAAACCAAAAAAAAACTATTAACCTACTATATTGCTGCATCCACTGAGCTACGGTCGGCTGATTTCTCCACTCAACCAAAAAGAAAATTCATGGGGTGGGGACAAAAAAAAAAAAGCTAAAAGCTTTGTAAGAAATATCAGTAGAAACCAGAAACGAAAACATATTTAATGCCTGCCCTTGTAAAAGCACACCACCTGGACAATACAAACTATGATGACGCACTGTGCTGATGTTAAAAAACAACAACAACAACAAAAAAAACTCTTTAGAACAAAGTATTCTCAACACCCTGAAAACTGGATATTTTGGGCTTTGGAACACAACAATACAACAAGCATTCACGTCATTTTTAGAGCTACTGCTCACATCTATTGACAGGATGACGAATCCTTCATAACAACAGAGTTGATAAAATGGAAAACACAGGAAAAAAACAAAATGACTACTCTAAAGGAATCAATGTCTCAACAGAGCTATGACTCGGCCCAGTTCTAGCTCTGCTGACAAGGAGCCTGCAGTTGTTTCCTGGCTTCTACATGTTACTAAACCATCATCCTCATTACGTTTCTGGCATCCTTACTTTTTAGAGATTAAAGTGCTCCTCACAAAAAAGTTGCACCACAATGTAAATCACTGCCCTTTATCAGTCATGTGGGAAGCACGTCTACATAATGAAGGAGGGGCAGCTCACCAGTCCATCAAAGAGCTCACAGAGCAAAGTTGTGCTTAATTTTAAGTTCCCCAGTGATGTTATAGAGAAAACTCTCCAAAGACGAAGCATCTTCAAGCCTCTGAAAACTGAATATTTTGTGCAGAGAAATCCTGTTCTTTAAGTCTCTGGAACTGTCTCCACCAGCAAGGTTGAAGGACTTAAAGGGGATGGTGACTTTTGGATTGTGTTTTTTCTCCAGGTACTCAGTCCTTTAAAACATGCAGGCATAGTTGTTGGTCAATATATAATGAATACATGATAAAGGTTACAGTCCTCTTGCTGTGGGGTCCTGGACTGTGGCCCTTCCATTTTTCTCTGCTCCCATTTCTTGTCGAGCAACTTTCAACAAAGACTGCTTGCCACAAAATCTTTTTTTTATTGTGTGCATATATGTGGTGAGTTAGTGCCAAGATTGACGAGAAAAAAAAAATCTTTTATATACAATTTGATCTTACAGAAAATTTAAGCTTTCTTGTGCAGAGGTGAGAGTGACAGTCTGATCTAAACAAACTTTATTGTTCTGTCAGAGGACTAAAATATACCAGCAGGGAAGTACAAAAAGACAGACAAGAAGAACAGATGGTGGATGTAGTGTGTGTTGTTTGATAATGTATTGGTGTAATGTAATATGGTGGATATAGATGAGTGTGTGGTGGTTGTGGGTTGGATGTTACCCCACAACTCATGTCAGAGCTGAAATGGTACGGCAGAGACATAAAGCAGTGATGTGGAACCATGACACTTATTCAGGACCAACTGGTGACCACAACCAGAACTTCAGGCTGAATCACAGTTGGTACTGGTGTTAAAAAAAACATGGAAGTTTAAGTCCATGACTCTATATGATGAATTTGCGATGTGTGAATACATGGTTTGACTGTGCACGGCTGTTTGTGTATTTTATCTTTGTGTGGTGTTGTGTGTGTGGAAGCCGAGGTTAAAGAGATGTGTAAAGTCATACGTAATCAACTGCTGTTGATGGGGGAATGAATGGGTCTTTCCTCTGTGCAGATTGTATTTTTTATTTGTTTTTGATTTTTCTTTTCCCCCCAGGAGGCCATCATTTCTCCCGTCTCTCCTGATGTGCTGTACTTGTTCCGGGTCCAGGCCATCTGCATGAACGACATGCGCAGTGACTTCAGCCAGAGCATGCTCTTTAGAGGTAACCCAAGACACACAATACTAGCTATTACTTTATACAAGAGGGTCCTTTTTGATCATTATATCAAAATATTTTTCATGTTCATGTTTTGTTGTTTTTTTGTTTTTTTTGTCTGTGTGACATGATGAGAGCTAATGAAAGTTAAAACATGCAAACAGCTGTGCATTTGATGTGCTTGTTTCCAGAGCTCGAGTCACATTCGAGTCTTTAATTTGATGACTTTAGACTTGATATGACAAAATGTAAAAATACTTGCAACCTGACTTGAACTTGTATGCCAGTGACTTGTGACTTCAATTGGACTTGAGCCTGTTTCGTTGAAAACGCTGTTTTATCCAAAACCCAAAGATTAAAGCATCAGTTATTTAAAAACTGTGCACAAATCAATGAATTTCAGTCTTCAGGATCACCGATGGAGTTGGAACAACTTTCAACATTTTTTGACATTTAAAGTTGGTGGTATTCTTGTGCTGTTCTTTCATTTCCATTAAACACAGAATTGTGTTGTTGCTAAGAGGACATGGAAGGACTTGAATTTTGAAGTTTTTGACTTGGGACTTGACTTGAGACTTTCCTCAGATAAAGACAAGGCAATTATTACACCTGGGATATTTTTCTAATAAAAGAGCACGTATTGGTTATTATAAAATAAGTGAAAGGAAGCACACAGTTTAACTATATACAGTCATTAAATCAATATTTTAAAGAGGGGAAATAATTCAAACCTAAGCAAGATTACATCGATCATTTTCTCTCTGTTTCAGCAAACACGACCAGGATCTTTGAGGGAACGAGGATCGTAAAAACTGGAATGGTAAGAAAAGGACAGGTGACACCTTTCTTTCTTCCTTTCTTTCTTTCAAGAATATTTTGCATAAATCTATGCGCTCACGCAGACTCTGACGGTTCACTCGTTTCTCAACCAATCTTTGAAAAACATCATATAAAACCAAACACAATTTAACAAAATTACAAAATTGCATGCCTAATTTTCAACTTTGAAAGAGTACACTTCCTGTGACCCAACGATTTCAGTATTGTCTTTGGCTTTTTAACCTTTGAGGTTCTTACTTTGTAAACACTTGATTATCACACAGTTCTCAGTAATTATGAATGTTTTTGTTTTATTTATTTATATATTTTTGTACAATTAGGGTCCTCATCTAAAGCTTTAGTATCTAGTAGGTTGCAGATACCTACAATTCAAAGTTTTCCAGTCGTTGATAACATGAAAGCCAGTCAGAAACACAAAACTTTTTTTTTAAAAACAACAACAAAACAAAACAACTCCCTCTTCAGGGAGGTCATAGGGTATGGAAATTACTCATTATCTGCGACCCCAAATCAGAACCATGTGGAATATTTGGAATATATATGGAATATTTGACAAAAAGAAGTGATTCTTGTTAACAAATAGTCAGTTTAATATCATTTGTTAATAAACTTTGATCGCTATTGTAACCATCTGTGTCCATGACAGCCTGAGTCTTGAGGAATAAAGGTGGAAAAATGACCTCCACTTTGTAAACTATTGTGTGGAAAAAAAAAGAAAAAAGTCACTGAATTGTTCAAAAACATTTTTTCTCATGGAAAGATAGGAAAGGATCTCCATATTTCTCCTTCATCAGTGCAGAATATCATTAAACCAGTCTGAAAGAATGACTTTGTTAAAAAGCAAGTCTAAGCAGGATGTCCCTGTTTTCTGATTCCTCAGACGACACTGCAGCTGTCATTCATCAGTAGATGATATAACCACATGGACAAGGAAACTTGTCAAGGGCCACAATACGAAGCTGCGTTCACAAATGCCAATTAAAAATCTACTGTGCAAAAAAAGCAATCTCACGCTAATCTTATCCAGGGGCGATATCAATGTCTCAGGGTTCTGAGACATCTGGGATGAAACATCGAACTCTGGAAACATGAACTATGATCAGCAGAAGAGGGTAGAGCTCCTGGACTGGCCTGTCTGCAGTCCTTAGAGAATCTGCGGACAAGTTTGAAAAAAAAAAAGTACTGTCCTTCATCTCAAGACAGTTCACAGGAACTTTTTACTTTTATTTTTCTTCTTTTTCACTCACGCTTGCTAGCACTAAACTCCTCTGCACAGCTTTCTTTGGAATGTGTTGTAGGCCTGAAATTAACGTGGACAAGAAAAAGCATTTAACATCTTCGGTTCACACTGTCAGCAGATAAATATAAAGTCAAAGTACATGCAAGAATCTTAACTTTTACTGACATAGGGTTGCACATCCAAAATTAGAATTAAACTAATGCAATTCAGTAAAAGTGTATTTCTATTGAAAATAAGTAATATGGAAATTGTTTCTTTCTCAGCCAACGCTGTCTTCAGCCTCCTCAGCTGACATGGCCCCCATCTCTTCTGGCTCATCCACTTGGACCTCTTCTGGTATCCCCTTTTCCTTCGTATCCATGGCAACAGGCATTGGCCCATCTTCCAGTGGTAGTCAGGCAACTGTGGCATCGTTGGTGACCAGCACTTTACTGGCCGGTCTGGGCTTCAGTGGCAGTGTCATTGCTTCCTTTCCTAGCTCCATCTGGCCGAGCATAGCACCAACCCGCAATCCCCCCTCTGCACGCCACACCACTAGAGGGACAAAGCCCACCAAAGCTGCCTCTGCAGCCACTACTGCTGTAGCCAAAGACAATGGTGAAGACGGAGATGAAGAGAACAAGAATGGCCAAAGAAATCATAGAAAGAGAGAAAGAGGAGATGAGGATAAAGATGGGAAGAAAGAGAAGAAAGTGTCTGAAAAGAAGGACGTGATTCCAAACTTCACTGCAAAGAACAAAAAGAAGACAGAACAAGATGCAATTAACCCTCGACCGAGCAGAGAACTCCAGTCAGAGGTGGATACCCATAATCTACTTAACTCTAACCCCACCACCACAAAGGCAGCTGATGAAATTTGTGCATTCCCTGTCTCCAAGGACCCTGCAGCGAGTGGGTGGGACAAGAATCACTGGTCCTTCTCAATCTATACAGGTGAGTCACAAAATGTGCTGACTTGATACTGACATAGTTTTAATTCTTTTGAGAGGTGGGAATATTGTCAGTTTGCAGAGCAAAGAATAAAGCTGGTGATACTGGCTGTATGTAGTTCAAAGATGAAACCTTCGTCTCTTCTCTCACATAACTGGATGTGTTTGCTGAACCTTCAAAGCACTTGGAAGTTGCTTCAATAGTTGAACTTTCTCTTGTCAGAATCCACTGACGAACATTCTTAAAGGGAATTTTTAAAATAAAATCATTCATTTAAATGTTTCATATCCATGACTATCAGGCTTTCCTTAGAAATGAACGTAACATTAGCTAACTCCAACAAAATGTTCATATTCAAAGTGCTGCATGGAAATTGTGAGTTCCTTCACTGACCTCAGGATAGCTGGACTGAGAACTATTGATGTGATAAAGAAGAATTATTACTAATATCAGACAATAACAGTTTTCAAAAACTGTGTCAATGTTTAAATTGTACAAAAAAACAATAATTTTAGTTCTGTTTATTCATTTAGCTTTCAGTTCACAGCAAACAGTCAAGGGATCGACAAATTGTCAATCATTCAAACCTTCAATCCAAAAACCTTTCTCGTCTGTGTTTCAAAGTGTCTTAGGGCTCTTAGGTGAGTAATTATGTATGTGTTATCAACAAATGTGCTGCAACTATAGACAAAGGAGTACTGGATAAATAAAATGAGGTGAAAATATATTGAAATGTGCTGGTTTTCTCCATTAATTTTCTATAGAATGAGATCCTAGCTTCATCTAAGTCATTATAAGAGACAATCAAATGTGTTTAAGCTGATAAACTGCTAGGTTAGGCAGTAAGGAGTTTTTTTGTTTTTTTGTTTTTTTTTATGAATAGATGCTAGTACCATAACATGACGTGAAAGGCCAGGGATCTATTTGCAGTTTGACTACAGTGCAGAAATACAGCCTGGGACGGGCTGTCAGATTCAGGTCATTTGTCCTCAGTGGGCCCCAACAACAACTGAATGTTTGTTTTATTTGCTGAATAGTTAGACGCTAGAACAGCAGTATGCTAACATCATAGACCTACATGAAGTTTTAAACGCTTAAAACTACCTCAAATTTCATATAACTATTGCATTTAAAAAAACTATGTGGTATTTTATTTTTCTTACGGGTGCAACAAAAAAGTCAACTTTGGATGGAATTTCCTTTAGTGTCTTATTCTAATGAGGCTGTAGCCAAACCCAGG
>JBAMYA010024740.1:0-16439 GCA_037176975.1 Arrhamphus sclerolepis | reverse complement strand
CTCTTGTAAGAAAAGTGTGTTGCCTATGAAATCAATGGAGTCCATCTGTGTTTCAGAAAATTTATTATTTATTAAATGAACACATTTTGAACTCTTACAAAAAAAAAATCGCAGAGTTGAAAGTCTCTTTCAAATTAATTAAAAAGCTGAACTTATGATCCATCTAGCAAACAAAATGCTGTGAGCTGTCATCTTTAGGGCTTTTGGAGCGTGTAGCGGAGCCTTGACCTGAATTTAAGAATACAATGGAAAAAAGAGCACTAATTCACTGAACAATGAAAATAAATATTTGCAAAATAACTCCCTGAATATTTATTTTAAACAAACGAACAAACACAAATAAAATACTTTGTTCAGATATTGTGCAGTTTTGGTGTCGCTGGGCTTTTTTCTGCACATGCCACCTGTCAAATCTGCCTGCTGACACGTCAAGTGCCAACACATTTGAAGTACCCGATGCGTCAATATATGACGACTTGGGAGTGTGTTGCAAGTGCTGTCAAACGTCTCTGAATGCTGATCACCGAAATTGCACAAGGTCTGAAGAAAGAAGTTCAAAACTTTTACTTAATAAGAAGACTTGATGCATGTTTTTGGGACAAATACTGTAACACACACTTCAATCGGACACTTATAATTTATTTTCCCAAGCTATGCAGAGCCGCAACATAAGGGTGACAGAGCTGCACGTGGTTCTGGAGCCGCTTGTTGCCGAGTGTTCTAAAGTGTCAGGCCGGATGTGGCCCGCAGGCCTTGGGTTTGACACCCCTGTTTTAAAAAGATGTCCCACTTCGATGACCCCCGTCCTCAGCGTCTCACCCTAATTCTCTTCTCTCCTAGATGATCCTAAAACAGCTGCTGGATGTGGCGTTACACCTGGAACGAAAGAAGATCTTCCACAGAGACATCAAAGTGGAGAATATTCTGATGGAAACCGGCTCAAACGTCCCCCGGGTCCGCCTCATAGACTTTGGGCTGAGTTGCTTCACCACACCGAGATCCCGTTACAGCGTCTTCTACGGTATGGTCTGGTTCCAGGTCCTGCTCTCCACTGGTCCACCAGAGATTACCCTCTTCTAGCGTTTATCATTGGTCTTCATGGTTCATCTTTGCAGGCACCAGTACTCATGTCCCTCCGGAGTGGTTGAGACAATATATCTACACGGCCGGACCCACGACGGTGTGGCAGCTGGGAGTGGTTCTGTTCAACACACTCCACCAGGAGGACTTCACATCCACCGAGTTCCTCAGGAAGGAGCTCAGAATCAGAAATGACCTCTCTACAGGTGACACACACACAGTTGCGTCCCCGTCTGTCTCAGTTCTTTAGTCCCAGAACCAACCTTTGCCCCTCGTTCCCCTCAAACCTTCCAGACTGCAGGGACTTCCTGAAGCAGTGTCTGACTGAAGACCCCAAGGATCGTCCCACCCTCCAGGAGCTTCAGCGCCACCCGTGGTTGACGTGAAGCTGCACAACACCAACACACTTCAGTTTACAGTCTGACCTCAGACCTCAACCCAGTCTCTCATCAGAATGTTAAATAGCTGTCTTGTCCACGTTTGACATTTATTTATTTTGGGGGTTACCAGGTTTGTTTTACCATCTAACAGGCGGACGGTTGTGGGTTTTCTCCGGGAACTCCGGTTTGGTCCCAAACTCAAAAAAAAAAAAAACCAACCATCATCATCATCATCACATTAGGCTAATTAGAGATTCAAAACTCCCTCCAGGAGTGAGTTCCACATTCCAGATTTATGTTACGCCATGTTTTATACAACCTAAGAAACCTTTTCTTGAACATGTTTTGCGCCTGTAGCTCTACATTTTGCACGTGAATAAACAGCTAGAAGACATTTTCTGGAGGCTGGAGAGTCAAATCTCTTGTTTTTAAAAAATCAAACACAAATATCTGTCCAGGTCTCATTTTCTTCTTTTCTTGGAGGTCTCCAGAAGCTGGAATTTCCCAGGAAGGAGTTTGACGAAGGCATCTACAGAGTTTCCACCTGGAAAAGATGAGATTAGACTTTATTTCTGTCTGTTGGTGATTTTAGTGTCAGATATCAGTAAAGTCCGCTGGCTCAGACTGGTCACAGGGCTGAAGGACACATTCACCCTCTCCAGGAAACCTGCATCTGCTACCAGATTAAACTGCATATATGTAAAAAAAGGGTTTTTTGCCAATCTTGGTATTAACCCACCACATATATGCAAACAGTTAAAAAACCAAAAAAGTAGATTATACAGAAACACATGGCTGTTTTCACCCTCTTTTATTCTGTTTTTTTTCTCTGCAGACTAAAGTTGCTCCAGTCCTCTTCACTGTCAGCTGCCACCACCTGCTGCCACAGATGGACTCAGATACTCGAAAACGATGTTTTATTGGGAACAATGTCATATTTTTCACCTTGAAAACGAATGAATAAAATAAGCCTTCAGATCTTTTTTCACTTTCTTTGTATCGTGTCTCAAAAATAGCTTTGTGTGTGTCCTTTTTATCATTGTAGTTTTATTGTCTTTTATTGTGCATTCTGATTTTATATGTGGTGACCCCAAATGTCATGAAAGGCGCCTATAAATAAAATGTAGGGATAGGAAAAAAAGGGATAGTGCCCTTTATCAGCCTTCTGATTGGTCCCTGACTGACCAACCAGAAAAATCACTCTCCGTTTCTACATCCAGGGCAGAATATCAAAATACCCGTCTATTTCGGTGGAGATGTGAGTTCACTCAGTCTTCAGGACCGAGATTGTTATTTTAACGATGCGAATTTAACGAAATTCCCACATTATCAGTAATTGGATGGACAATTTGACAGGATTACGCCGTGCAGTGGCACTAACACTAACCCCCCCCAGAATGCGATTTGATAGCCTGATGACGTCACACCGTTTCGGGCTATTAAAGGGAGGATTAACTGTATTAAATTAGGGTTTACATTACAATCACATGCAGAGATTCAGAACAGCTGCAGCAGTGAATGAAAGAGCTGATGTTTAAGTTACTATGGAAACAGCTGGCAGAGGTATGATGTGATATAATAATAAAAAAAACACAGCTGACGGAGTAAGTAGGCTATTTTAAACAGATGACTCAACCATAAGATGTTTGGTTGGTTTTTCTTAGTTCTGCTTCATTCTTCATTCATACTTTCTAATAATATTGGCCTATTACAGTTTATTCCATCGTTATTATGAAAACTGGCACTAGATAGTCACTGATTAGGTATGGAAATACTGTGGTGGTATCTGTAGTCTAATACACGGAATTAGTTGGATTTTTTTTGTTTTGTTTTTTACAAAAAATATTTCTTCTTCTTTTCTCTTTTTTTTTGTGGGGGGTGGGGTGGGGGGTGTAACGAGTGGACGTCAGAGCCACTTTGACTGTATTAAATTATTGAACTATCTATCTAAGATCATCAACACACTTTACTGAAGCAAAATCCCACATTTCATCGTTCAGACGTCGCCAAAATGATCGTTATATCAGAGGTTTTTAGATTCAACTGAACCCGTTTTGGCTTTAAAAAGGGGAGGAGACAGAAAGAGACTCGAGGTCTGTTGAAGTAAAACTGCTCCTGACCAGGTTTAGTTCAGGGAGTCAGTTGATGCAGTTACAGACTCCAAGTATCAGTTACCTCACGTTGTGAAACTGGCTCAACTGAACCCTCTGGATCAGAGTTAAATAATCCCGCTTTGAGAAATGGAAAACTCAGTTTCCCTGAGTTCTGGTTCAACATGCTTGGAGTTTCCACATAACGGACCCCTCGAAAAGATTTAAAAAAAAAAAAATTATTTAATGATGAATTTCTTATTAATTAAACAATTCATAATTAATTCACTAATTAAAATCTTCAATAAGAAAACACTTTAGAAATGTAACTTTATTTATGTATATTGAAATTGAATTTGATAGCCTAATCCTAATTTTAAATTCACAATTAATAAATTAATAAATCTCCTGGTCCTCCATACATAAGAATTAAAATAAAATGCAAAATGAAATCACAAAATGCTGATTTCGACAATAAATAAATAAACAAAACAACTAAGAATAGATTAAAAAGTAAACTGGAGTAATAGGAGGAGCACAAAATTAGACTAAAAAAAGGCTTAACAGGGAAACAGCAGTGTTAAACAGTTCAACATTAAACGTGTTTGGAGCACATTTAACATCAACAGGAAATTTCATCTGAGCAGCGTAATAACTAAATGTAGGTTCTACCAGCTGACTGGAGATCAGTAATAACTTCTGTGATTAACTGATTTATATACCAAAGACATTGAAGTGTTCTGCAGGTGACTGGTAGCCAGTGGAAGGATCTCAGAACAGCAGTGATGTTCTCAGTTTTCCCATCTTCCTACCTGGGCGCTGCAGGTGTAGATGACGCAGTCGGAGGTGCGCAGATGTTTGCTTTCCCACGAACCTCCAGCTGCTTAAACAGCAGCAGAGGATTAAGAGGTCAGCTGATTCTCTTACGTCACACGGGGTTTAACACCGGGTTTAACTCTAAAGCTCAGCTAAGCTGGTGTGAGTGGAATTGGTTCAGTAAGTTCAAACCGTCTGAAGAGCAGATATCTTATAAATGCAGTTTTCTCTCTCTTGACGCGTCGCGCCAAACGTCTGTGCGGTAAAACGTGTCTGTTTCTGATTTCTCATCATGGTGAATTACTGTGTTTGTGCAGGCTGCTCAAACTCCAGCCTCTCAGGACACAGAGTCCACAGGTTCCCGGACAGGAGGAGGGACGGCGCGTGCTTTGTCGCGTGGCTGCGCTTCGTGCAGGTGAGCAGGCGCGACTTCACTGCCGCGTCCGTCACCAAGAACGCGGTGGTCTGCGGCGCTCATTTCAGGGACCAAGACTACGTCCCCGGAGACCTGATGCAGTTCAGGATGCGATGTAGGAGCCAGAAGTGCGTGAGACTGATGGCTGGTGCAGTTCCCACCGTGCACGCGGCCACTTTGACATCAGCAGCGGCGTCAGGAGTTCCTCCAGCAGGGAGACATGCGCAGAGAGACCTGCGCGCAGTAAGTGCTGTTTTCAAAGACTTGCTGATTTATTCTGCATCACCAAAACTCCTTTAAAGAAAATACCATCATTAATGAGTGACTGGTAATCCTGAAAGTAAGATGCACGTGCATGTTGTAGCTACACGTTAATCATGTTAACGTCCTTTTGCAAAATTCAAGGAGAAATTGCAGGCCCTTTGAAATCTGCTAATTTATAAAAAGAAAATAAAAAGAGTTTCTACAAACTGAATTTCTGAGTTTTATTTTCTAAGTCTGGAACTTTCAAAAGTCAGAACACCAGAGTTTTCTCTCAGCGTCATATATGCTAATTTTCTGAGTTTTCAACTGGAAGTTTGCATGTTTATAAAACCTAGATGAAAGTCGATTTGCAGCTTCATGGGGTCAGAACTTCTGGAATTTCACGCAGCAGTCGTTGGGTCTCATTCACGAACACTGCACACTCACAAATCTGTGCTTAAACTGTGCGTGCAAACATTTGACACACAAATCCAGGTTTCATCAGCATTTTCTCATCTGAATTTGTTCTTAGTCTGAAAACAAATGTCGAACTTCCTCAGACCAGACGTACGCACAAATGAGGAAGTCCGAACAGACTCAGAAGAAGCAAATACAGAGCTTTTAAGTACAGCATATAAAACCACATTCATTAAAAAGAGATTTAATTAACTTTTTTTTAGATAATTAAAATCATTTTTAAGGAAAATGAAGGAAAAGAATTTCTTATCAACCGTTTCCGACTGCCAGTAGCGTATGTAGCCATGTGTGATTTTCTCGAGCATCTAAATCATCTGACATGTCATTCTCATACCTCATGTAAGTCCTGTCCATGCTTGGTTTCCATGGCTACAAGTAGCTACATTACAGAAACAGCGGACCAGGCCGGGGTTTCACTACTCTCTCTGAGCCGGGTCATCCCTTCATCAAAACTAAAGCTGGAGATGTGAAGTGAGGTGTGGAGATGTTTTGACCATGTAGCCTACACTATAAAAATAATGATTCAGTGAGTTCTGTGAAATGCAAAAGATGTGACATGTAGCCTATAAATTATTCATTCTTGACAAAAGACAAAAGAACTGTGTGCGGTTATGTTCGGTTTTTGAAAATCAAAATATAAAGTATCGGGCCCAACGTTTAAGACCCGATTACAGCTCTAAGCAAAGCTCCATCGATTGACTCAATACATGAATAGAAAAAAAACCTCCATCAATGCGCGGATGATTTGTGTCATGTCCTTAACACTGTCCCTGTTGTCCATGAAGCAGCCACAGCTCGTTTATTTACAGAACAGTACAGCGGGAACGTGTTTTTCTGTCTTGGCATCAACTTTTATTTTCACCTTTTTCCATCTGGGCCACAGTGCGCTTCTCCGAGGATTCTACATTAACAGCCCCAGTCCAAGCATTGTTATTTATTTATTTTTTACAATTGTCATGCTGAGGAGACACTGGAAAAATATAAATTTTCTAGCTTGCACCTCGGAGACAACTGTTTCCGTTTCTGCGGTTGTAAAGTTCTTATGTCGTCTTTTGGTACCATCTCTTCTAACAAACAGAAATGTTCGTGTCTCCTTGGTAACCGCTTCATTCATTCATGAATCAGCTTGAGGCAGGCGGTTTCCTTATTTGGAGAAAAGGGGGCGTGGCAGCATGCTAATCACTGAATTTAGAGCAAGTCTGATTCACAAACAAACGCACGACAGTAAGAACAAAACTGGTCGACACGCAGGTTTCATGAATCCCACGCTGATTTTGTGCACGCACCTTTTTTGGCGGGAAACAGGAACATTTCCACGCGCATAATCGTGAGTGAGACCCATTGTCCTGAATTCTCAAGTCAAGTCCGAAAATTCAAACTTCCAGAACTTTTAACATGGTTCAATTATGTGTTTGATGTAAATGATGACAGCGCCTCCTACTGGTCATTGTACCTCTGTCTGTCATCCTCGACCTGCATGTTTTGCATATTTCATATTTTTGGTGAACTGCTTCATAGTTTTGTGCCCAAGACAGTCTGCATTTGTTAAGTTGTGACGAGTGGAATAAATTGATTTATGAACACCTTTTTTTTTTTTTTTTTTCAGTTTTTGGGTAATATATCAAGTGTTTTCAAGTCAACTGGCTCAAGTCCATAAGTGTAGAAGTCCAAGTCGACTTGAAAGTTCTTTTTTCTATGTTGTCAAGTCTAAAGTCATCAAATCAGTGATTCAAGTCCAAGTCATGTGACTTGAGTCCACATCTCTGAAGTAAGCCATCTAGCCATTATACATTTTTAATTTTATTTAACTTATATTATTTGATTGTAATACATTTTACTGGGGCAGTTGACATTCGTGCAGATGTAGAGTGACAACCTTCGCTCTAGTTTTACTGCTCTAGTTTTACTGCTCTAGTTCTACTGCTCTACGTGACTCAGCTGGATTCAGTCAACATGTGGAGGGACCGTCTCACTGTTGCATCATACACTGAACCTGGTTCAGCACCTAACCATCTGGAACAAGCTGCTATTTTTTTAAGTGTATACATGTTTACACATGCACACAATGTCATTTTCACTCTTACATTGTTTGATTGTTATTTTAGTTGGTTGGTGTTGGTGCTCATCCACTCTTAGACCTTTTAGAACTGAAAATGTGTGAGGAAATGAACCGATTTATAGTAGAGAACCATACTAGAGATGAGTTCAGAGATAAAATTGTGGTATTTACAGATGCATCAAAGTCAGGAGAAGGTAGGGTTGGTGTTGCATTTGTAGCGTCTAGCCTCAGGTCTGTAAAAGAGTCTGAGTAATGATCTGGCGGTTTATACAGCTGAGCCAGTTGTTGCTCTGTCCTGGGTAGAGAGCTACAGACCTAGGAGCTTCTGACTCTGCATCTACACTGATGAGCTGCCAAAGTGATATGTCTCCATCCAGACAGGACAATGTTTTAGAAATTGTACAGATTTTTAAATAGGCTGCTCAGTTCAGATATTAATGTCAGTCTTCTGTGGGTCCCAGCTCATTAAGGAGTTTGCGGGAGTGAGCAAGCAGATGAAAACACAGAGAAGGCTAGTGGATCCTCTGAGGTCACTATGAGTTGTAGTAAGTCTGAAATTAAAACTATAGTCAAGGCTAAGTCCAAGGAAAAATGGCAAAGTGACTGGAGCAATACTGGTAAAAAGTACAAGAACATTCAAAGGTTTGTGGGAAGAGCAGGACCAACTAGTAGAGTTACTCACGAGGAAAATATCATTTCTAGGATGAGATTTGTGCATATTGGTTTGAGCAATACTTTATTTCTTAAAAAAAACAAAACAAAAAATGCTGATGGAAAGTGTAGTGAATGATGCTGCTGAGACTCTAGAGCATGTGATTGAAGACTGAACTAAGTTCAACCAGGAGAGACAGCAACTCATCCAGGAGCTGAAGTTAGAAAGTGTTCCTTTAAGAATACCTGGTTAGAAGATTTTTATTTTATTTTTTTACTATTAGTGGTAGTCATTATTATATATATTGGATATGCGGACCCACACTCCATTTCGGTAGGTGACGGTAATGCTTCCAAACGCTGTTTGCCAAGCGTCAATAAGAAAAAGTTCATCCGCTCCTACAGGGGGCGCTCTGGCCGTCACACGACTGAGGAGAACGAAGCATGTTAGCCATGTAGCGCCCCGTGTTTTGCTCCGCAGGCGACCACTTCTTCTTCACTACATTTAAATAATTTCTCCACATCTGCTTTATCAAATGAAGCATCTGTTTTGTTGGTTACTAGAAGCTGTAAATCTTTCTCACAGTCGCTTCTCCCTGAACGTTAGCTGCAGCTGTGTTTGGGTCTCGTGCTCCGTCCTCGTCGCGTGTGTCTCGTGCAGCGGTGAGTTTATTATGTAAACACGAACTGACGTGTTATTTTAATTAACATCACAGAAACTGATACGGAGAATTCCTTTTTTTAAAGACTTGCATTTAAATTAGAATTGACATTTTATTTTTAAAGGTTTAACGTCGAGTTACTGTTTTTGTTGCTGAAACATCGAACATGTAGCCTTTTAAAGGTTGTAGTTTAATGTTTATGATGTTTGAGATGATCATGGAGCATTATCCTGTTGGAATTAGTCTTTAGAAGATGGTCCACCGTGGCGATGAAAGTCATCAACGATACCAGTCTGTGGTGTTTAAACCATGATCAGAACCTTTATTGTCTTGTACAGGAGTAGGATGACAGCTGAGAAGACATGTTTCTTATATAGGTCATATATACACACATTATATAGACATACATGTGTATAACGTGTGCATGTGTAGAACAGAAGGAAGAAAAGGTGCATGTATGTACAATTTTAGCAGCAAAATTTATTTTCATATTGGACAGTCATATCGCACAGTTTAAAGTTTTTTTGGTGTTCATTTATTGCAGAGGTTGTCCCCTCAGTGCTCATGTAGTATTGTTCTGATTCTATGGTTATTGTTTTGGCTTTTATTGTCCTGTACTGCTTTCATGAGGGTAACAGCTGGAAGAGCGGTGCTGGGTGGGATGAGTCCTTCAGGATGCTGCAGCTGGAACTTTCTGTAGCAGCGAGTCCTGGAAAGTTCCTCTGAGGAGAGAACAGACAATTTTTTTTCTTTTTGTGTGCTGAGATGCAGCACTCTTTGTATGGAGCATCTGTACAACGAGCTGGTACTCAGTGCAACGTTGATACACCATCAGCAGCTGGACAGAAGAGGCTTTAATATTGTTTTAGAATTGGTTCTTGGAGACTTGATGATGATATCTTTCCCCCTTGGCATTGCGTTAAGACACACCTAAATATTCTAGAGCAGCAAAAGTGCGAAATAGAAATCACCTGCTGACTGATGATCAGTTCATGGAAGGTAAAAGTTTAGATGAATTGGAACCTGAATAGAGCTTTTCTGTTTTCTGGGTCGTCCGTCTGTAGATTTTCTGAGTTTTGTGTTTTTTTTCCTTCCAGATGTCTTGTGAACAGCTGCAGGTTCGAAGTGGAGCTGGAGGAAAATCCACCGCCTCCTCGGTCACGCCTGGAAACAGGAACTGGGACACCGCGGTCGGCATGGACCAGATAACGGTGGTGAGGATCGATGACACGCACATCGCGGGAGGGCAGTTGCACGTCGGGGGAAAGGTGAAAGGCGACGTCTTGGAGTACCACGAAGTGGAGTACTCGGTGCCAGCGGAGGACGAGGTGGCGGTGGAGGAAGAGGAGGATGGCATCTACGTCATTGAGTATTCAAATCCTGAAGAGGAGGGAGAGAGTTACAAGTTCACCATGTCGGTGGACCAGAAGCCTGCCGCTAAAAAGCCGTCTGTCAGGCAGAACGCCCACGTTCCAGCGCCGTTTAGACTTCAGAGGCCGAGACGGGACGTGAAGAGGAAGATGTACAAAGAAGAAGAAGAAGAAGAGGAGGAGGAGGAGGAGGAAGAAGACCAAAAAGAGAAGTTGATGAGTAATAAGAGCGTGCTGGAGCTCGGAGAAGACTACAGCGACGTGATGCAGATGAATTCAGGCTCGGGTAAGAAGCTGCTGTGCACCATGTGTCCGCCGCCCGGCAGGTTCTTCAAGAGGCCGTCGGGGCTGGCGGTGCATTTGAAACACGCACACAACCTAGACGGCAACAAGACGTACTTCTGCACCACCTGCGAACAGACGCTGCGCTCACAGATTGAACTGGACACGCACACGAAACGGCACGCCAACCAGGACGCCGTGTTCACCTGCTGCCTCTGCTCAGTCGGCGGCGAGGACACGGCGGGGAGCGGGGGCTACCGGGGGTCCAAGTGGGGTCTGAAGAGACACCTGGAGAAGGAGCACCGGGGCGTCATCCCCCGCTGCGACATCTGCAACAAGGACTTCAGGTCAATCTCGTCGTACCTCGCCGACCAGTTCAGGCACGTGGGCGTGTCGCCGTACTACTGCGCCAGGTGTCGGATCTACGAGATGACCAAGAGGGGTCTGAGCGTGCACATCAAAAACCACGATAAGAAGAAGATGAGGAATAAGGAGTCGGCCTCTGGGACGTCTGGAGTCCCCGCAAACGCCGAGCGTTCAGACACAGACAACTCTGACCTCTGACTCTGCACGGTCCACGTCTCCTTTGTGCTCGAGTTTGTTCTGACGCTCAGCCTCGTTCAGGCTCCTCACAAACATTTATGGATCTGAAATTTAACAAAAAAAAACCCCACTGTTTTTATCTGGCACGTCATTGCAGGAAAGGGGGCAAATTAGTTTTCTATAAGCTGAAAGTGACGTCATAAAACCAAGTACTGAACACGTTACTGCTTCATTTCTACAAAGTCCAACTGTCCAATCGTCTTATTTACCTCAGTTTTTTTTTGTTTGTTTAAGCTCATCGTGCTGTGTAACAGCTAACATTTTACAAACTGCACTGTTTACGTTGCTTTAGACGCTTTTACACTGATAATCTTCTTTTTCTCTGCAGCCACGAGTTTTAAAGGCACTCTATGTAGCAATTCAGCGTTTGACCCCATCGACTGTATGAAAGGAACTGGACAGCCGTCCAGTGATGTCACTTCCATGTTTCAAAAACAGGATGTTTCCTTCTCTTTTGACCACATGGGGACACACAAATGTGCTTTTTTTATTTTGTTTTTCCCCAAGCGTCACTAACAGTATTATGGTATTAAAAGATGTCTCTCATCACTTCTGATATTCTGCCCCCATGTGGTCAGAAGTGGTATTGCTACATTGTGGTTTTTAAAAACAAACTTGAATCAGTTAAAAGCTTTTATGTTTCATAACAAAAACAAGATCGGCTGAACAGCCTGTGACATCCACCAGCGTGCCATTATTGATTTACAAAAAATAATCCAAAATGCAGAAAAGTACATCACAGAAAATAAAAATATGCTACGTCTGCTTTGGAAAAAAAGGTAGATTTTTCTGAGCACCAAAAACCAGAATATATTTGGTTTAAAATGATGACCTGTTGTGATTTTTCTGTGGTGCGTTCAAGTGCTCCCTGTTCAGTCGACTCTAAAACCAGCAGCAACGGTTTCTCCTTATTTTTATTTGTATTTTAATTTTTTGTAGCGTCTGTTTCTATTTCGTATTAGATGTTTATTTTTTTACATGACGTGGTGATTTCCGAGCTGCATCTTTATCTGAATCGTTGGTTTTGGTCAACAACATGATAAATAACGCTGCTTAAATGCTGTTTTATAATTTGATATTTACAGATTTGAGCTGTTTTGTTGTTAAAACTGGTCTGAGCGGCGCTGCACGTTCCTGGGAACAAAAACAGCACGAATATGGTGAATAAATATGGTGAATATGGTAAATAAATATGGTGAATATGGTGTGACATGTACATTTGTGTCTTTCATCACCACAGACTCCTTCACTGGTCACAGACGACACTGGACATTGTTGTTTTTATGTAAAACAGAATTTAACTGAAGAGTTAAATATGAAAAGCGTTTTGGACCCAGAAGTTCTGCATGTGAACTAAAAGTTACATATGTGAGATTTATTTGTATGTTTTAATAAAATAAAAAACAAAGTGGGAAGATTCAATCTTTATACTAAAATGTTTTCTGCTTTGCAAAAAAATAAAACTGAAAATATTGTGCAGATTTGTTGCATTAAGTCATAAAAGGATGACTGGATGGTGCTAAAACAATCACTAAAATTAACTAAGTTTGGCCTTTTCAACATTTGTTTTTTAGTTTCTTAACATGATTGTTTTTTTTAAGTGCGTTAATGTTTTGATTTTGAAACCATTAAAGGAAAATGCCACTAATTTCTCCTCCGTTGCTCCTTCTGTTCTGTATCGTTTAATATTTGCTTTGTGGGTTTAGGATGTTTGATTTAAATGAAAACAAACCTTTTAGATTTGAATTCAGAGCCTTTTGGTTTAATTTAGTTTAGTTTTTTTTGATTGACACCTCATTTGACCAACGGCGTTGATCTCTGGTTTCTCCAGAACCAATAAAATCCAGCAGTAAAATTAATAAAAATGTGCCTCATAAACCTTAATTGAGACTTTTTACTAATTTTTTTTGTTTGGTAATATCACAAATTTTAAAAAATATTGATGTTTTTGTAAAATTTATTTTTTTTCTTTTTACAACCAAAACGTTTAATCATACAATCACAGATGTCACAAAATTGTGACTTTTTAACTTAATTTTCCCTTTTTTTTTTTTTTTTTTTTTTTTTTCTTTTGGAAAAAGCCAACTTTACAACATTTTGTCCAGAACGGCATTTGTAAAATTGCAAATTTCAGAAATTAATTTTTGAACGTTTGAATCTTTTTTACAAACGTCACAAAATATTGACTGTTTAACTTGAAATAGCATTTTTTTGTTATTGGAATAAATCCACATTTTAACATAAATTTACAAGTCATAAATCTATTATTTTTTATATATTTAACTTTTTTCCTCCTAAAATTTTGAATTTTTGTTTTGTTCATAAAACACACAACCTTTATCATAAAACTGAGGCTTTTGGCCAAATCAGTTTTTTCAGTTACAGTTGCAAGAAATAAAATAAAACTTTTTTGTCACAAAATCTCAATTTTCAAATCACCGTTATCATAAAATCGAGACTTCTGTACTAAAATCTTGACTTTTTTTGTAAAATTGCAATTTTTTTTTGAACATCAAAGACATCGTTCAATCACAAACGTCACAATTGTTTTGTTTTTGGAAAATAACATTTTTTGAAACATAAAATTAAAGGTCCAACAAATGTTTTCTATAATTTCCTTTTGTTTTGTTAAAAATATTTTTTAAAATAACGAGTTCTGACAAAAATGACCTTCAGTCATTTAATATTGGTAAAACGTTGGCTGAGCTGTGATACGCTGCCCCCGTGTGGTCATAAGTGGTTACTACATTCAGTGTCTCAGATTTTGAAGAGAAAAGAGAAAAATAATTTAAGATGCTGAATTAAAACATTGTTGCTGCGGTTAAAAAAAAAAAATGTCAACACTTTCTTGAATGATTATTGTTTTTTATTTTTATTTATTGTTTTTAATAGAAAGTCCAACTCTCGCTGCAGATAAAAAAACAAAAAACAGAGAGCCGGTTTAGCAGCAGGCTGGAAACGTCTCCCACAGGATCCGACTGGAGAGGAAGAGGAGTGAGACGAAGACAGAGACAGCTGCTCAGAATTACAGAAAAAGAAAAGAAAATCATTTTACTTCTCCGTCCTGACAGAGGCATACTCAGTTACTTAACACAAAATCCCTTTTGAAGCCGACATTCAGGTGAGTTTTTTTAATTAACTCTTCTTCTGTGGAGGTAAAAAAAAAAAACATTTAGAAAACGATGCTGTGCTTTTAGAGTCAAAGTTGATTGGATTAGTCACAAAAAAAGAGTTGTAAATTAAATCGCAAAGCTTAGAAATCCAATAATCAAAATTCTAATAAAAAAAACAAAAGGAATGTAGAAATACCACTTCTGACCACATGGGGGCAGCATACCGTAGGAACGCGTTGGCCCAAAGTGCACCTCTAGTGGTACAACCCGGAATTACGAGACCGTATGGACTCATTAGGACTATGTTGTCTTTCTTTTATCACTCCAGATCTGTACGCCCCCATGTGGTCAGAAGTGGTATTACTACAGGATCAATTGTTTCATTTTTCAGTGATTAAACTTTTAAAACTAAGACTTTTTCCTTTTTTTGATCAAATAATTGATCACAATTAAAATCAGTTAGTCTTTTATCTTCAGCTGGTGAAAAACGAGTCCAGTGAAGAAGGACTTAAAAAAAAGAAAAAGAACTTAAAGAGAAACGTATTTTCGTTTCTGAAAATAACTTTAATAGTGATTGTTTTCCAGAGTGTGCATGACGCAGCTCGACGTGCAAAGATGTGATATTGTGCTAAATATTAAAAACAATAATGCCTCACTACATGATTAAGAGGTAAAGTATTTTGTTTTGTGTAATTTGGTGAACTAATCCTTTAATTTCTGGTCACGTGGACCTTCAGGATGGTTTTAAAGCCCAGATGCAGCTGGAATGTTGTTTTTTTCAAATACCGGCATGAATGTTTTTAAAGGGTTTGCTGACGTCATCGCCAGCGCCGATCCTGAAAACGACCTTTAAAGTTAAGATAAACGCCTTTTTTTTCCTCTCCTGCCGTCGGGTCCGTCCGTCCACTCTGTCCTCCCTGACGTAGAAAAATGCATCTGGTTGATTGGTAGAAACCTGAGTTTGCAGTTCTGCGAGGGCAGAGGTGATCCGTCGTCTCCATGGCGATGTCAGACCGCCCTCCTTTTATCCCTAAAACGTTAAAAACAAAACAGAACAAAAAGATGTCCTCCCGTTTGCTGTGGGAAGAAAAAGTCCTCCGACCATCGAGGCGTCCCTTTGACAGAGATGGTGGGTGAACCTGAAGGACCTGGTCTCCTCTGACGCTCCTGAAGCTACAGCAGAGCTCATCCAGGTGACTCTGAACGTTTGTCCTTTAAAAAGTGAAACGTCTCCGTTTTCTGCCCCGTCACTTCAAAGCCAGTCTGTAGTAGCACCACATCTGGCCACATCTGGCGGCGTACACATCTGCCCCCGTGTGGTCAAAGGCGGTGTTACTACACTGGGTGCCTTTAAATACGTGACAAGCATTTATCGATTAATTTTAAATATTGTTTCTTAAACTTCACAGTAGAATATACTGAACGATCAAGAAAAGAAAAGCTTTGGTGATGGAACAAATATAAAGAAAAAATAATTACAGGTCCAAAACATGAATCATCTATGATGCTGCTGCTTCAGGATGAGCACTTTTGATTTGTTTTTTCATGTTTAAAAATGCCCCAAAATTCAACTAAATATTTATTTTTGTTTTCATTTAATTCATTTTAAGAGCTTAAATTTTTAATCTAAGTGGGAGTTCTTCCAATTCTTCTTTTTCTTTTCTTTTTAAAGTAAAATATGTTGATTTCTGTTGTATTTCAACGAAGGTTTAAGTGTTTAATTTGAGACTTCAGATTTAGCTTCTTCTTCTTCTGCATGGATCCGGTTTATGATGTAAAATAATAAAAGTTACATCTGAGAGAGAAGTGGAAACCGAACAGTGGCCCCACATAAAAAATACAATAAAACAAGATGAAAGGATTTCAACCCTCTTGTAGCCACCAGGGGGCAGAAGCGCTTCACTAACTGCACAAACATAAAGAAGTTATCAGTTTTGTTTTCAGGCTTCCTACTTTCCTCTGCTTCTATTTCTAAACATTTCTACTGTTGTCTGGATAAATGTGTTGGATGGATCATCTCAGCATCAGCTTATATTCTTTTGTTCTTTGCTTTTTTTTGCTCCTGAATCTTAAAATACCAGAAACTGGAAGTCTCTTTTACCCATAAAGACGATCTCTGAGGCAGATGTTTTTTGGGGGGAGGGGGGGGGGGGGGGGGGGGGGACCACCAGTTTTTTTCCTTTTTTTTTTTTTTTTCA
>JBAMYA010024679.1:0-16443 GCA_037176975.1 Arrhamphus sclerolepis | reverse complement strand
TTCCCATGAGGGAGTTTTTTCTTGCCACTGATGGTGTTGCCATGTGCTCGGGGGTCAAGCTCTGGGTTTCTTAAGCGACTAGAGATGACTTGTTGTAAATAGATGCTATATAAATAAATTGAATTGAAAAGAAGCAGAACTAAACAATAACTTTTCCAGCTATAAAGAGCTTCATCCAAATTCAGTTCTATTCAAAAGCAGAATATAATGACAAAAACTAACTTTTATTGAAATATATACCAGTTATATACCAGTGGAGGTATGAAAATGTCTGGGAGATGTGGGTGGTTGTATCTGGGAGTGATGAGGATGGATAGAATCAGGGATGAGGACATCAGAGGGACAGGACATGATGGACAGAGAGTCCAGACTGAGTCAGTTTGGACATGTCCAGAGGAGGGATGGTGAGTATATCTGGAAGGACGAGGAGGTTGGAACTGCCAGGCAAGAGGTCTAGAGGAAGACCTGAGAGGTTTGTGGAGGACGTGAAGTTAGTTGGTGTGAGAAGAGAGGACGCAGAAGACAGAGTCAGATGGAGGGTTCACTACAGAAACGAAGAATAAGATTAAAATATGAACATATGAGACCAGTGTATGCAGAGAGATGCTGCATATCTTCTTTAAGTCTTGTGGGGTTGCAGTCCCACCTGCAGTCCTCTGTTGGAGACTTAAAGACACCGAGCACTGATGAAGACCAGCTCTGTTCTGGAGACGACTGTGCAGAGGAGGATACTTCTGAAAATGAAGACATCATCTGTTCAGCCATTTCTAGGTTCTGGTTTAAACTCAGGACTGTAGTTCAGGCAGCGCTGGGAGAAACCGAAGCTAAGTTAGCTACATGCTAACCAACAATGCAGTTAGCTTCTTTTGTTTTTGTAAGGATTATTTACAATCACTGATTATTGATGCAGTTTCTGTAAAATTCCAGAGGCAGCCAGGTTATAGCCTCCAGTATGCTGTTAAAGATCTCAGTCCATGGTGCTGAAAGATAATTTATGAATCGAATGGGCGGAACCTTGTAGGGTCTGGGTTTGGGTGTGTAGTTTTTGGGATTTCTTCTTAGCGGTCTTGAGTTTTCTGTTGTGTTAACTTGACTTCCTGCTTTGCGTTGCAAATGTGAGTCCTGGCTGAGACGAGCTTTACGTCCCTGGTCCCATGTGTCCTGATCGTTCTCCTCTGAACCTCCTCACTTCCTGCCTGGATATATTGTCTTTTCTGTCTCTTCTTTCTTGCTGGTCCTGTTGTGTCCCTTCCTTCCGTCACCTTGCTTTTATTGCTTAGATCTTTTTTTTTTTTAATTATTTTTTTATTGGACGTTTCAAATTTAGGCTTTAATACATTATGTGGCGGTCCAAACGTATTCTTTGGCCTGCGTGTGGTGACATACGGATCCCAGTAAAACCTGTAAAGGACCTTTTTCCTCCCTCTGAGAGGGGACGTGCTCCCCGCCACTTGCTGGCTTCGAGGTTTTCCTCCAGCTTGGGGGTTTTTACTCACTCGTGTGCCGGGTCTCTGAAAAACACCTGGAGTCTATTTGTTTTTAATAGACGGTGTAAAATAAAACCGAATTGAACTGAATTTGGAAGATCAACAAATTTTGTCCATAAGGGGTGCCAGGGCTCACGTCAATGAAAGATGAGTAATTTTCCATATTTACAAAATGTTTCTAATGCTCGCAAGCCCTTGAATGAAGTTAGAGGACGGCATTAATCAGTGGGTTCCAGCAGCTACACATCTGCTTGGAGCTGGATCACTGGAGGTGAAGCAGCTTTGGCATCAAACGTGGTCCATAGCTGCTTCATGCTCCTGCGCAGGTGCAGCTACAACCAGGTGGTTTACGTCTTGGTTCATGTTGTGACACTATTCAGTGCTAAAATAAATTACTTAAACTTTTCCAGTTATTCCTGGAAAGTGTCCATTTCCACCACAAAAGTACTTTCAATGAAATCCTCCTTAAAGGATTTATTTGATTGACATGAAGCTTCTACAAACACTGCTGGTAAAAAAAAGGATTTAGCTTTAAATTTTCATTAGTCGATACATTTCAAAGTTCTGCACGACTCAGATTTGACTCCTCGGCCACTGATAACTCAAAGGCTTCAAACCTGGTAGCGACTCATGTTGACAAGATTTCGTTAACTTTTCTAGAAATCCAACTTCAGGAAACTCTACAGCTGCTGCTACATTTGAATATCTCAAGAAGCACTAATGTAGAATTCAGACCAAAGGTGGAGTAGAGCAGCCAATCAGCAGCCGACACCGAAAATGTCCCGGTTCATCGTACAAAACAAGCTGGACACTTGAATCTTTCAGCCATTAAAACCTCTGGAAGATCATACATGTCAGCTGGTAGAACAGAAGCTTTTCCTTCTTGCCAATTTTGGAGTTAAAAAATGAAAGAAAAAAAAAAATCAAAGTAAAACAAACTAGTCTGAGGCGGTTCATCCTGTTTTAATGTTCACAAACTTTGAGCCGTCAGTCTGGAGATAAAAACTACTTCTGCAGGTTGTTTTTCTTTTTTTCATTTTTACAAGTTGTTTCAAAGCAAACATTTTATTCAATTTATGGGTGGCCCAGAGTTACTTTTAAGCTTTTACCTTTTATTTGTCAAATATTAACTTTTAAAATGCTATCTACACAGAGCCAAAACCAATACAAGAATCTGTAATGTTTAAAAACACCAGAATATGAATGGAAGCAGGATCTAAGTTTACATTCATTAAAATATGAAACTATAATTTAATAGAAATCACTTAAATATTCCATGTTCTCTTGGGAGAACATGGAATGCTATCCCACTTCATCTTCTCTCCCCTTTGATCTTTTCACTGGAGGAATTTCAACCAGCAGGTGACAAGAGACCTCTTTTTGTCCATCGTCATCACATTTCTATGAACCAGTTTGACAGACAACAAAACCACTTTCAGTCCTAAATAAGTTCACATGTGGTATTCAGGCAGTTCTCCCAATTACACGTACATCTGGAAAAACAACAAACAAAAACCATGACATACAGGATCTTCTTCACACATGGCTGTTTCATCGTTTGACTTCCTCTCAGCTCCACATCATTCCAGCTGTTGCTCAGTTCGCTTTGAACTTCACTTGCTTTCTACCTGATCACTTCTGAGTCTCATATTTACAAGTAAGAGTAAAAAATAACTGCTTCTGTCGGTTTTCTCCCCAGGGTCTAAAAGAATAAAGGTGCTCCATAACAATTTACCTTTTCTACAAAATGTGTTTTCCTATTTTGTGTATTTCTAAAGCATGGAAAGTGCAAGTAGACGTGTGTGATGAGTTCGAGCTGTGACGTAAGGAGCATAGTGACTGACCGCCATGCCATTTATTCATCAGCACAGTCTGCGATTGTCGTAACAGAAGAGAGCGATGAACAGGAAACTTTTAAATTAGATTATTACAGGAGAGGAGCTACAAGGTCATTTGATGATTCAAATTAAAAGGTTACATTAAACCACTTAATATGCCAAAAGCACATAATTTATAAAAGGCCTCTTTTTAACGTTAACAGGAGTTTGGGACACACAGATAACAGACAAAGGTGACTGGAGTTCTTCAAGCTCTCCCTGTGAGAGTGTTGTGATGTGGCACTGAAGAGGAGCAGGAGCGCTTCATGCCACGCTCATCGGCTTTTGTTCCAATTTTTGTTCATGCTGAGGCTTAGAGGAAAACCAAAGGGAAGGCTGAGCAATGATGCTGTTAAAGAGTCCACTGCTAGATGACGCTGGAGGAGGGGCTTTCAGCCACTGCTGCAGCAAGGTCCTTTTAGTCCAAAAGTCAGCATTCACCCCTTGAAATGACTCCGAACCCAAGCAGAGGCTCATGCACTGGAGAAAATAATGAGTTCAAAAAACATCCACGGTTGAGAGTTCAACGCCCGCCCACTGGGTAATTTCTCATCTAGGAGGTGGAGTTTCCTCCTTTGAATAAATTCTGAACCCAGGCGAGGGGCGTGGCCTGATGTCAGGAGTCATCATCGGTGTCGTCTATCAAAACCTTAGTGTCCCGGGTCTTTGACCTGAAGTGAAGAAAGGACAGTGTTTACAGCAGGACTCTTGAAAACCAGCACACATGTACTAAAGACAAATTCTTTACCTGCTGCATAGGTGTCAAACTGATCCGTGAAAGCGCCGCTGTGCTGCAGGTTTTTGTTCCAACCAGGCAGCAGCACAGCTGAACTAGTTCAGACCTTCAGGCCTGGTTGGAACAAAAACCTGCAGCACAGCGGCCCCTTCACAGATCAGTTTGAGGCCCCTGACTTACTGTATCTGCCCACAAGGTCTGTGTGACCTCACCTGACCTCACCGTGTTTGGTTCTTTCTCCACCTGAGCCAAACTGTAGTACACACAGAAGCTAATGTGCACCTGAAGAATAATCTGACTGGTCCGTGTGTCCGTCCAGCCCCTCTGTACCTGTGATCAGTGTGCAGTCACCTCCATACTGGCGTTGCAGAACTACAGGACCAAGTTATGGCTGCCTGTTGCTTTAGACAAGCTGTAAAATGTTTGAGCTCCTGTTCAGACTGAACATAAAATAGCTGATCTTGCTCACTGCTAACACTTGACCACAATTACAAGATGCTCAGCCTACTTTTGCAAAATGTATTTTTTTGGATGCATTATGAATTTATGAAAAAGACTGAAATACTTCCAAAGTGGACATACTGTGAAAAGAAACCCATTGGTTCAGGACAGACATTTGATTTTCTCAAGCGTCTGTCATGTCACATACCTGCCATCTCTGTCCAAGTTTATCCACATTGCTCTCATTAGCTGCACTCCCACGGTAAATAACGTACGGTTGTTACAGCCAAGTTCAAATGAGCCCCCCCCCATGGAAGAGAGCACCTCTAAGGAGGTGCCATGTGCTCGGGGGTCAAGCTCTGGGTTTCTAAAGTGCCTAGAGATGACTTGTCGTAAATGGGCGCTATATAAATAAATTGAATTGAATAAGCTGTTATCAACAACTTAACAGACACTTGGCTGGAAAGAGACCTGTTTAAGGTGACGGTTGTAAATAAGTAGTAAATAATGTGCAATAAAGGGGCAATACCCCTTAATTGCACATTATTTACTACTTATTTATTCTGCTTTGATGTTGAATGTTGGGCTTCATTTAAGTCTGCTCCACGTGCCTCTTTAATTACCTCCTGGGGATGAATAAAGTTTATTGAATTTTAAGGAATTAAACATAGCTGTGACATTTACCTTTATTTTGTTTAGCATTTGATTTCCCCAAATCTTTAACTGATCCCCATTTTTTTTCTGACCTTATTTCTTCCTGGAAGATGATGACAGTTTTTTCTTAACATGGTTGTTTCAGAAGTGAGAAGCTTCTGCAGCAGTTGGGTTAAACAACTTGTTGAAGCTGAGACATGAGCGTGAGGTTTGTGGTGAACTTATATATCATATAACTTATATATACTGCTGGAATCAAGCTTAAACTTAACCTTTACAAAGCCTGACTCTAGCTGCCTATCGCTCGTCCGACGCCCTTACGGTCTTATGAGGGTTAAAATGTATGAATTCTGAAGCCAAATTAAAGAAATATTCTTTTTATTAAAATACCTCCCTACTTAATCTATTCCCCTTTAAGACATACTGTACTGATTTTGTCAGCAAGAATCCAGCGAAAGTCATTTCATGTGAAACAGTTCCAGCAGTAAACCAGCTCCCATGGACAGAGTTTTACTGATAACACCAACTTGTTCAAATTAAGAAAGATAGTAAGATCCTTTTCTCACGGCCTTATATCAATAACCATCGTGTACAGTGTTGAATGTTTGGACTCGGTGACAGCGGGACGCCGGTCTCACTCACTGTGACGCCAGTCTTGGCCTGCGTAGGCTCATGCTGTAGCTCCTCTTCCAGCTCTTCTTCCCCTGCCTGTTTCTGACTCCGTCCTCCTGGTCCATCATCTGCTCCAGCAGAGTCTGATCATCAGCGTTGAGCGGAGCCACGCTGATGTCTCTGACGGCCCTGAACTCACCACAGTTGTTCAGATGTTCGTTCTCCAGGCGGAAGAAGTTCCACACAAAACGCCTGAAAGGGAAAAACATCGACCTCCATGAGCTTGGCTTCCACCTTTTGGAGCCTTTATTTCCAAGACTTATGGATTTACACAGAAAATGTTGTGGTGATAAGAAAAAAGAAAAAGACAGAATGAGCCCACCGTACAGATAATATGGAACTTCATGGTTTTAGATCAATTTTTGCACTTCAAGTCTGAGACACAAATTTCCTCCCAAAGGAATTAGGGTATTCTGCCCTCTTTTCCTACAAACATGTCTTAAGCTTTAGCAACAGTACAAGTTAAAATTCTCTCAAAAAAAAGAAAAGAATTCTCAGGGCCGTAAGTTTGAAAAGGATTGTCCCATCAAAACAGCCTCCAGTTGAACTGGTTTTCACTCTCTTTTAAAATTGCGTCATTTCATACAAAAGAAAAAGTTCAAATGGGTGGAATTTATTCCAGACCTTTCAATCAATCAAGCGGGAAAAAATTCAAATGTTCTTATTATAGCACCACCAAACTGGTGGTGCTATACGCCAACTGGTTTAAGATTTGGTGTTTTCACCAACAGGAACAAACCTAGAAAGTTTTAAGCAATACTGGTTCACAAAGTCTAAGAACTAAGAGTCCAGCATCACTGGCTTTACTGGTTTTACTGATTCCAGTGAGGAAACTGCAAATGTTATAGACAACAACCAGTTTACTGTGGGAATATATCTGCAAGAAAAAAGAAAGAAAGAAAAGCATTCCACGACAGATTACTGAATAAACTGGAGCAGTACGGATACGGGGTCGTTCATACTTGGACACTGCTTACGGGGCCTTCAGAGGGGCACTTTCATGTCTGAAATGGTTTACTCTTTATTTTTATGCTATTTAAACGCTATCAACTGCATTTAAATGAGTACTATTGGTGGAGGACATAAATATTTTTTGCTCTGGGGAGAATTTAAGGGAGCTGCTGTGTAAATGAAACCGTTTCTGCGATCTGAGCAGACACGGCTGAACGGTGCAGACACTGAAAGATCTGCTTAAAGTAAGCTGAACAGCTGCAGTCGAGTCAAACATGTAAACGCAGTCTCTTCCTCACATGCTCCGCCCACCATAACCCCCCCCAGAGATCCCTCCCTGCCTAACTGCAGACCAGGTGAGGAGGGACCTGAGGAGGACAGCAGCAGAGCCAGACAGCGTCCACGCCTGCTGAGGACATGTGCAGCTGCACTGGGGGGGCCCTCCAACAAGTCTTCAACCTCAGTAATGAAGGTAACGACGATGATGATGATGATGATGAGACTCAGACTTGCCTTTAACGTGCACAGCTACATTACTCCTGATGTACACATATAAACACTTGGTGTTCGATTGTAAATATATATTTTTATGTTTCTATTCTACTGTTCCTTTTTGTTGTTGTAGTTTTATTTAATACCATCTATAGTATAAAACTGGTGTGTGCTGCTGGAACCCTAATTCCCAGAGGGAACGTCCCAGTAAAGTTCTATCTAAATGTAAATTTAATCTCTAAATCCAATTAAAGCCAAATAAATTCTGAACCACAAATTACTCCACTTTCCTTTGCTGTTAATTTATTTTACCCATTTAAATGACTGTGTTGAAGTTTGGGGAAATAAATGGAAATGTACTTTATCAGCACTGGGGACAGTGGAGACAGGAGAGAGGAAGGACCAGACCAGAGGACTGGGGGTGGGACAGAGTGGAGTTCACGTTACTGGTTACAGAGCTCACATAAATTCACTATCCTTAAAAAGAAGCAGCTCTGAAATTCATTGATTCGGTTCATTTTCAAGCAACAGTTACTGTAAAAGTAATCAAACTACTCCTGTAAAATAATCAGGTTCCTGCAGCATTAAAAGCTTTTATTCTTCTGTCTGTGGACGTGTGCAACAGATTAAATATAGAGATAAAGCAATGTCCAAGCATGAGCCTGTTCAGATATCGCTAAAACTATCATTTTCACTGGGTACAAGTGTTAATTCTGTGTATATGTACGAATACAGTCAGTGAAATGAGTATTGAACACAACGTTCCTCAGTAATTATGTTTGTAAAGGTGCTGCTGACATGGAACCTTCATCAGATGTTGGGAACAACTCCTGCAGTCCAACATGGAAAGAAATCAAGCTGCAGCGCTCCATCACTTAAGTCTTGTTTAATAATGTGAAAAACGGTGAAAAAGTACCGAGTACCGAACTGTGTGACATTCATGTGAAACCTGGTGGAAACGACGACGACGGCTTCCAGAGGCCTCTCGTACGGAGAAACTGCTCACATGCATCACTCAGGTGTGATTTTGCTCCATTCTGCCACACAGTTTCCGCTGGCAGATCTTCAGTTGGATTCAGGTCAGGTGATTGGCCGTTCTCACTGCTGTATTTTCTTTCCCCAGACTGTGTTTGGGGTCACCGTCTTGCTGAAATGTCTTCCTGTGATCCATCTTCATCTTCAGTCCCGCCTCCAGGCCTCACTGCTGGTGTGGTGATGTGCGGAGCCATCTGTCCTCCAAACATGGTCTGCATTATGGCATCTGAAGAGTTCAACTCTGGTCTCACCTGACCAAACAGTATTTTTCAGTCTTGTCCAAATGTTGTGCAGCAAACTTAGTCTCCAACAGGTTTTTTCTTCAGAAATGGAGTGTTGCATGGTGGGTGTGCGTACAGGCCATGATAGCTGAGTGCATAACTTCCTGTTTCATTTTAAACAATTGTTCCTGCTAATTCCAGCTCTTCCTAAGTTCTCCATGAGGTGACCCAGAAATCTTGTGAGGAGCACCGGGTCACGGCTGGGTAACGGTGAACATATGGCCCCAACAGTGAAGTCATTTCCATAGTTCCACAGCACCTCCCTTTCTTCTTGTCCTCATTACTTTCATTTCACATTATTACACCCAACTTAGTTTTTAGTTTAGTTTTTAGAGGTGTGGACTGCATGGACGGTTACCGTCTGGTCAAAGTTTCACCTCAGCAGCACCTTTAGAAATATACTGATGAAAATGGTGACATGGTCAGTACTTATTTTTGCAGGCATATATATATAGATAAACATATTTTATATATAGACACATATGCATATTCACACATTGTTATTATAAAAACATAAACCCTTTCCCTGGCTCACCCAGGCGGTTTGTGTCTCTATCAGAGGCCTGAGAACCTCGTAATCCTTCTTTCTGATGTTGCTATCGCTCAGGATTGTCGTGTCCACCAACGCTGCTGTCTTCTCATGTTTATAGACCACCAGTATGTCAGGCTGATCACCAGTTTGTCAGACTGGACCTGGAAGCATCCCATGATCCAAACTGACAAACAGGACCAATAATAATAAAAACAACAACAATAATAATAATCCTCACTGCTTGGACCCCTAAATATAAAGATTTTGTGTACCTAAAGACCTCCAGAGGAGCCAACACCGTTGCTAGTATGTCAGAAATGCCATGAAAATCAGTTAGTGTGGTGAGGGTGATGGTTAAAATCCATGCAAAACGCAAGAGTACATCCTCCACTATGGCACTGTAGTAATAGGCCTGGAGGAGAGAGAACAAGAAAGAGATACAGCCATCAGCACATAATTACATCACATCTTAAATTCTCAAGGACTAAAAGACATTTCAGTCAGGAGAAATACCTTGTGTGGGTAAACTATCTCTTCTCTCAGGAAGGTATTCTCTCCTGCGTTGCGGTCAAACAGGCCCCAGTCCATCTTCAAATCCCAGATTAGTGTGTAACATGAGCTGACTACTAAACAGCTGACATACAAATAGAAGAAGATCTGGGCTTCATCGTGGGTTTCTGGGGAGGCAAAGAGAAGGCACAGCCGGTTAGTTTGGAACAGCTAATAAACTCACCCAATATATCAATCATTCAGTCAAAACATAAGTTCACTTATTCATTCATTGATTAACTTATTCAAAAATGTAGTTATCATATCAGGAATTTACCTGTTACCCAAATTAGGGTGTTTCAGGAAGACCTTGGTCCCCTTTTCTCACATAGTTTTAGAATTTCTACTCTAAATGTCCATTTATCTACAGTTCTCTTTTGACAAGAATAAATAGGGAAATGAATGAAGCAATTCCTACAGAAACCACGGATGATGACATGTGAGGGGGCAGCCCTCACTCATTTAGGGACATCAACATTCTCTCACACTAAATATAGCACTGCATCTTCTCTCTCCACTTTACCCACATCCTGTCACCCAAGAAGTGACAGATGTTCAGCATCTTTGCTTTGCAGCTAAGTGATGCAGACTGCAGCATCGCAGCTGTATACCATAACTGGCTGAAGGTAGAAAATGAAGCGATCTCTGCTGGAAAAAGCCCCAAATGAGACATGTTACTGCCACGTAGCTCCATTTTGTGGTACTCAGGCAGCCTCTAGTGCACCAGGATGGCTGCTACCTCCTGTGACTGGTTTCATGCATAATTCTCCAACATTTGCGACCAGTCCATTAAAATGTATGCAATATAGCACATAAAGCAGGAATGCTGCTGATCTGCTGTGAATTCTGACCCTCAGAGAAGTCATTCCACTGGTCTGAGTGTCAGTTAAGCAGCTCTGACCAGGAGTCCTGGGTTTCCATGGTGACCAAAAGTCAAACACTTGAGCTGACTCGGACTGGAACCCCAACACTATTTAGAAAGTGGATGTATCTCGAAAATTACTTTTGTTGCCACCGTGTGACCAAGCCAGGCATTGCTGCAAAGAACAGCGTAACATTTGTGATTGTTGACGAAAACACTGTCGATATGCAGGCGGGTTGAGAAAAAGGAACATTCTGGACATCTCTGGAAAAGCCTGCTCTGATTCTATGATGTAAAACATAAGGCAGATGAGCAGCATCCTGTCACATGGCGGCTTCCAGCAAGGAAACTATAACTGTCTTGCCTTAGGGAGCTCCATCCTGTCCCAGAGGACAGATTCTCCTGTACTGATGTACAACTGATTCCTGTTGAGTGAAAACTGGGATCTCGAGAAAGAAAAACATTCCTCCTTTCATTTTCCTGAGCGAGGAAACTTATCGGGATAATGTTGGCTCAATGACATTTCTTAGTCTTAATCTCAGAAATGGTAAAGTAAAAATCACACTGCATTCATGCATTCCAGGCGACCGTATGAACCGCATTCCTTCATCGAGCAGAGAGAGACTCGTTAGGGGACAAAAACTCTTGGCCGAGCTCTGCTCAGCTTGGTTTTTGTTTGCAGAACATGAGCTGTAAGTACTATAGAGCATCTGAAGAAGCTTCAAACAGCAGAATTCAGCAGAAGGTCTTTGCAGAACAGTTTCAACAACTGAAAGACGAGTGGAGGAACTGTAGCAGAAATAAACGTTTTAAATGGAAGTTAAAATGTCTGACAGATTTTTGACAAATTATTACTCATTTCAATATATCAATTTAAATCAGAAAATTCTTTTTAATTTGATTAGACCATCATAGTTTACAGGTCCATTGAGTGATTTGATTTCCTCTGAGCTTTTTTTTTTTCTTCAAAACTTAGCACAAATACACAAAAAAGCTAAAAGGATGAAAAGTACACGTACGCATTAATTAGATCAATTTAATGGAGCAAATTGTAGCTATAATCATTCCTATTATTTCTATAATTACTCCTAAAGATCAAATTACATTGTAGTTAATGTAAATGACAGCTAGGCAGAATTTAGTTTTACCAATTAGCCTAAATAATATGTTTTTGTTCTTGAGGACTCATCTTTTCAAGCTTTTATATTTCAGTGTGCCACAATTTAAATGATTATAACAATATAAGTATGCTACCAAAGAAAAACAGACTTTATTTTGGAAATCTGCCATAGCTCAGAATTCCTCAACTCTTTTGATTTGATTTAAAGATTAATTATGAAACTTTAAAAAAATAAAATAAAATATTTTTTTAATAGAACTTGAAAGATCTCCCTGTTAGCCAGAGAAGTGAGTCTGCATATTATAAATACAGCTGAATCTGTATTACGATATTATTTGCTTTTATTTTGAAAATCTACCACATTTTGCATATCTTGTTCAACTTATCTAAATTCTTCTGAACTTAAATGATCATACCTTTCCTGTAAGTTTAACAGAGCTTTTTTTCCTGCAGTGGTATTTTATTTTTTTTTTAAAACTCTGTCAGGATTATCACCCAGGGGACTGTCAAAACTATTTAGCTTTAAACTGAGCATATGATAACTGTGCGATCAGCTTATTGTCTTCTGTTTTACAGAATAAATATAGGGACTGAATCTCACTGCAGAAAGTATTGTTTTCACGTTTTTCAGCTGTTGCACGACTGCAGCCTTTTCAAAAACCTCAGCAAACCCAAGAAGGATGCAGCATCAAACACACCACCATTTTCTCAGTAAATATACTTCTAAAGGTGCTACTGACATGAAATACATGCAAGACATGAAGAAAGAGAGATGCAAAAGACAAAACAAAAATACAAAACTATGGAAAGCCAAGACACCAGCTGAAATCAATCAGTAATTAAAAAGCAATCTGGATAATTGAAGGATAAAGATCTGCTGCTGCCATCATCCTGCTGTTATCTGCAGGATGATGAAGATGAGAGGAGGGTGAAGTAAGGTTCAGCATGACGGTGATCCCAAGCACACAGCCTGGGGATCTCAACAGCAGCCCAGTCACCTGACTTCAATCCAATTAAAAATCTGTGGAAAGAACTAAAGATCAGAGTTCAGAGAAGAGGCCCACAGAAACGTCAAGATTTGAAGACTGCATGGTAAAACTGACCAAAATCCCACCTGAAAAGCATGTGACCAGTTTCTCCAAACTGGAGGCGTCTTGAAGCTGAAGCTGTTATTACCCAGACCGGCTTTAGTACCAAGAACTAAATAAGCAGCAGTCAGCACGTTCAATACTTTCCCACTCTGTCATTTCACTTTATTACATATAATTTACGGACGTCTATGGTTTGACTTATTGATTTCATTTTTTTCCCGCATGTGAGCATTTTCCACGGTTCCCAACATCTTTGGAAGCACCACTGGAACCGGCTCACTGGTGTTCATGAGGAACTGCTGACGGATAAAGAAAGACGGATTCCAAGATGTTTTGGGCAGTTTTCTCATATTCAACTAAATGCTGCAAAAAAGATGGTATGATGAGCAAATGGACAGAAGTCCTAAACACAATGTTCCAACAACTCTGACTGTGACTACTCTTCAACAGCCAAGTCACTTTCCTGATCCCAACCCGACAGAGTTTCTGTCCCAGCTGAAGACAAAAGCAAAGACAGAAAGAAACAGTGAACTTCAGCTGAGCCTGGAGAGAAACAGACCAGCTGATGTCATCACAACCAGCCCTCACTCTTCATTTCCTCTCACAGTTGTGCCATTTGCATAAATCTTTTAATCAGTATTCATCAATCACACATTATGTCAATCTTTTTTTAATTGCAGCGAATAAATAAAGCCCCTTTTATGTTCTCCGTCTCCCTGACGGTCGTCCCTCTCTGAATGTCCCATTTCCAAAGTGTTTCCAGCTGTCATGTGCAGTAACATCAACCACTGCCAGTTTACATTTACACCCCCCCCCAAACACAAACAGAGAGTCACCAACTGGCTTTAACGAAGCAAATACGGAAGAGCCTCCTATTGGACAATTACTGCCTGAATAATTAACTCTGTCATTTAACCCTAACTGATGCAGTGCGCAGCTTCTCATTTCATAAAGAACCATGTCAGAAGACACATCCTGAGGTCTGTTTCAGGAGGGTCAAATTACTGACATACAAACATGCAAGGAGACTGCTGAAAACTGCTAAAGTTGGGTTAAAAACTGTTAGAAAATGCATTTTTTTAAAACAGGAAGAACAGTGAAGAACCATCATCTTCCAGGAAGAAGTGTGGTCTGATTGATGTCACCAAACGTTAAAGTAAATTGTAAAAAAAAAAGAACAACAGCAGAAGTCACAGCTATGTTTAATAGTGAAAGTAAGAACATTTCCACACACACACAGTGTGAAGGGAACTCAGGGGACTGGGACTAAAGAGCCGTGTAGCCTTAAGAAAACCACTCATCAGTGAGGCTAATTAGAATAAAAGGCTTTAATTTGCTCAGGAGCATAAAGATATTCAATTCAATTCAGTTTTATTTAGCATTTATTTACAACAAAGCTGTCTCTTGGTGCTTCTGATAAGTCCATGGAGCATCAGGACAGAAGACAGGAGGATGAGGAGATGCTCCCATCATGCCTAGTACCTACCATACAAGCCTGAGGGGGAAGTCTATGATGTGGGGTCAGGTCAGGTCAGGTCTCGGTTCAGCAACGTCAGGAGGTCAGCTGACCACCTGAATATACTGAACGCTTATTCCATCAATGGATCTTTTTACTCTCTGATGATACGGGTATTTTGGACTCTCTGGGATGTGCTGGAGAAGACTGTGTGCTGCAGTCCGACTGTCCCATCATCAATACAAGATCTTGGAGAAAAATGAATGCAACTCTAGAAACAAATGTTTTTAAATTGCAGAGGCTTATTGAAACGGCGCCACAGCAAATGTGTGCCATAACCAGAGCTAAAGGCGGTCCAATGACACATTAGAGCGAGTGACTTTTTCTTTTTGGACAGGCAGTGTATATTTACCAGTTGTCAGTGCCAAATATCACCCCTTTTTAATCACATTTGGATTTACTATTCTGAGGTAAGACGCAGCGAGAAGAAACAGGTGATTACGTTTGGTCAATTAGCTAGCCAAGTATTGATGTCTAAGAATATACTAAAGAGAAAACATTTATAACACAGGGGTATATGTTGTAAAGTTAATGTGTTGGAATACTTTCTGAAAGAACCTTTAAGTCGTTTACACCGTTGTAACCTTGTTATTTCACTCACATCACAGAAAGTGTCCTAATCCGTTTCTAAAGCTTATATAAAGTGGTATGTTTACGATCAAACATGAAGAGCCATTTCTAAGAGGGACACATTATTCTAATATTTTGGTCCCTGTTACAGACTGAAATCTAAGCCGCCCTCACCAATAATCTGCATCACCTGGAACAAAACCGGAGTTTTGTTGCAGTTCTTCCACTGACCACTAGGTGCTGCTCCAAAACAGAGCAAATCTCCAACCGCCTTGCATATTAAAAGTGTCAACTTTGCAGCAGAATTAAATGTATTTAAAAGCTGTTGCAAAAATCGGTTTTGGTCTTTATAGTTCGATGTTACATCTATGGCAGCTGTACAGGGGGTGAATGTTTTTTGTACCACATCAGATCAATTTTATTAAGCAATAAAGCTGACCAATCAGATGCCCAGATTCATATCACTTGCTTGAATGACAGTTAACCATTGGCTCTGCTGTTGGCTTTGGCAGCTTTGTCCCGTCTCTGTACAACACCAACGCTCTCTGCAGAAACCTATGGGTGATGTCACATCCTGTTCCTCCATAGTTATTTACAGTCACTGGGTGACACTTGGCCAGGAGTCGGGGGAAACAAGTGTTTTTCTTTTAAGTTTACAAATCTACATTTTGTTGGGTCACAAGGTGTGATATTTAATGTATTTTTATATTTAATTTATATCATTAGTTACTACATTTCATTATGCGTGTTCTATTGTTAACAGTGTGTGTGTTGGGAACCAAGACAGGAATTATGTAGTTTTTTTGGAATACAATTTTTCTTCTTTATTTCTACTACCTTACATATAACTTTTCTTTTTCAAATTTACCTGTAAAATAGTTCTCATTCATTGTTGCTGAGTAGCATTAATAATTATTATGCAATACATATGCAAATAGTTGAGAAGACATGAGTAGAAATACTTTTTACTTTAATATAAAAGAAAAGCTATTATTTTTTTGTTAATAATATTGATTGTTAGTAGTAGTAGTATATAACATTGTGTTGGTGTAGCACATGGTGGGTGAAAGTTACATGCAACAGAACAAGGTCTGTTGCAAAACTTCCACAGCTTTTGTCGTGTGTTTTTTGCAAGTCCGGTTTCAGGCTCCGGTTATTATAAACACAGATGTTTAATTGTAATATTTCAATAACAGTGTTTCATACGTTGGTGGCTGTAAAAACTCATAAAATATTAGAAAAATACACTGGTTTGGTGCTTACCTATATCCTAAATGTAAATATTTATAGTCATCACTTTAAAAGTTATATATGTTGTTTTTGATGCCTATTTGTTTCCCAAATATATTTTTGTGTGTGTGTGTGTGCGCGCGTTTGAGTGAATGGGTGAATAAAAGGCATTAACTTAAATCTCTTTGTAGAACGGTGCTTTATGAAGTTTGGTCCATTTCTTTGCATTAGTTTACAGGGCAGATCTGCCACATTCAATATGGCGGACACTCTCGTGGTCCCTGGGGCGGGGAGTGGGGGAGGGGTGTGGTTTTCGTTGAGGAGCTCTGTGCCTGGCCTGGCGGGGA
>JBAMYA010024668.1:0-16443 GCA_037176975.1 Arrhamphus sclerolepis | reverse complement strand
ACATACACAAACATATATATATGATATACAGTATTTTTTATCTAATAAATATATATATAAAAGTATAACTTTTGTTGAAAGCTATATAGATGGCTGTAACGAAAAGATTTTACGATTTTTTGCAATACTATATATCCAGATGACCACTAGATGGCGATGAGAAGGCGTCTTTAGAATGTAATAGAGTCATCTGACCGCTAGATGGCAGTGACGTCACGGCTTTGAAACGCAAACTTTCTGTCTTTGAGAACAAAGTGGAAAAAATAAAAATAAAAGGAAGGAAGCGCTCAGCGGCAGAAACGCGATGACCTGAAGTAAACTTTAACGTCTTCGTCCTCAGCTTCATCTCAAACTCAGACTCTGGTTCCTCCGGATTTCAGCCACAAACAAGGAAGTGAGGCGCCGACGGACTCTTCGGTCGGTTTCCGCCGGTAAGTTCACGTCCATGTGTCCTCTTCCCTCTGGATCCGCCGGTTCTGCGGTAGAACCGCCTGTTCCAGCCGGTAGAGCCGCCGGTTCCTCTGGTAGAAGCTTCTGAAGCAGAAAATTGGGATTTATGCGTGAACTACTCTCTGAGCAGCATGATGGGAAACAGAAACGAGCTTCTGCGCAGCTGTAACTGAAAGTCACCTGGAACACCTGATTAACTTATAAAACTGAAAAACATCAGGGTTTTTGGAACCAGCAGAAACCTCTGACCTGGTTCTTGTAATCCTAGTCAAACGTTCAGGGATTTCAGGACTTGAATTTTCCACTTGTCTGTGCTTTACATTACGTGCAGGGCCGTATCTGGCCTTTCTGGGGCCCGGGGCCCCTCAAGGACTCCTGTTGGGATTTCCAATAGAATTTGAGGTTCCTGGGGGTTGAACAAACCCAGCGATAAAGTAGATGACTGTTTAGACAGATCAAATTAAACAAAAATCAGTTAGTTTCTGTTTTAAACTTAAAAATGCAGAATTTTGTTGTAAAATATTGACTTTTGGAAAATCGTAGCTTGACACAAAATCATGACTCTCGTAAATACAACTTTAAGCCCTAAAGCGGCGCTGTCAAACTCTTCCACGTCATCACCATGGTTACCATTAAAGGGTCTGTTATGTCAGAGTTCCCGGACTCTGTTGTGTAAATAAAAAAAGAAAGTGATTTTTCTTTTTTTGTCATGAAAATTTGTGACTTTTATCATAAATTTTAAACTTTTGTGCTAAAATTCACAAATGTCACAAAATTATAACTTAACTTAAATTCACAATTTCTTTGTTGGAAAATAATAAGTTTTTGCAACGTTTTAACATAAAATTACAACAGTCATAAAATTGTAAATTTTGTATAATTTCAACTAAAATCACGACAGGAAAACGTGACAGAAAAAAAAGAAAATTTTAGAAAACTCACAAGTTTAGATAAAATGATCAACATTTAGTTGTCAAATCTTTTCAATTGTTTCCTAAATCCTGACTCTGACCTAAAACAGCTGCTCTCCACCTCAGTTATTCCACTTTTTGATATCGGAACTGAATCAAACATTTCCTCCAAAATATTCTAGTTGGAACTTTATGCTCATTAACACTCTCACGAACCAGATAAGATGAAAATTCAGTTTTCAGTTCCAATAACACGTGTTATCTGTTGTTCATTTATCTGCAGAATGATGATAAAACAAACACACTCATTAACCACTTTGTTAATGATTTAGTCATTAAGTAAGATATTGGACCAAAGTACTTTTCACTTCCAGTTAGAACCAAGCAGCAGGGTGAGATACAGACGGCTATATAATATAATATAATATAGTATAATATAATATAATTGCGTCATTTTGCCTTTAAATAGTCCAATAGTTTCTTAACGCCTTACAAAAGTTGCAACTTTGAGCTAAAGTCAAGAATTTTGGTCATGAAATCTCAAATTTACCAAAATTGTGACTTTTTCATGTAAAATTACAACCTAATTTTGCTAAATTTTTAACTTAGTAGAACAGTGCCTTTATGTCCTGTTTTCACAACATTTTAGGACTTTATTAAATTGTGATTTTGACACTAGAATTCTGACTTTATGTTTTAAAATGCGGATAACATTTGTGGGTTTTTTGTCATAAAATTAAATTATTTATATTTATAAAATTATTTTCTAAATTGTAAATTTCATAAAACTGCAATGTTTTGTTTTAAAAACGTGAGATTTTCTCATCATAAAAGGGATTTTCTGTTCTAAAATGTTAAATTTCATTAAATAGATTTGTGACATGAAATCACAACTTTTTCCTGTAAAATCACAAAATTGCAACTTTTTGAAAAAAAAGAAAATCCAAATGTTTTGTTGTAAAATCATGACTTTTATCCCTCACAAGGCTTTAAGCCCTAATCCTAGCTGCTTATGTCTCTGTCTATGCATCTGGAATCGTGGCATTTTGTTGTAAAATAATTCGTTTTACTAAATTATGACATTTTGACCTAAATCACAACTTTACATCCTAAAATCATGAATTTGTATTGGCTGCGGTGGCTGCTCTACTGCGGTTACGGTTGCGGTTGTTCGTAAAGAGTTTTCCAGAACTGTTGAAGTCTTTTGGTTGAACCAGAAAGGTTTTGATTTTCAGACTAAACTCGGATGGTTGAGCAGTTGTTAACAATTGTGATCATTCGTTAACAGTCGTGAACATTCCTTAACAGTTGTGTACAGTCGTAAAATTTCATTAACCATTGTGTACAGTCGTAAACAGTTGTGAACATTCATTCACTGTCGTGAACAGTCATGACATTCAATAACATTTGTAAACTGTTGTAAACATTCATTAAAAGTCGCAAGCAGTCATGAACAGTTAAACATCTGTTAAGTCTTGAACAGTGTACAGTCATGTGCAGTCGTGAACAGTTGTGTACAATCGTAAAATTTTGTTAATCGTTGTGTACAGTCATGAACATTCTTCAAAAGTCGCAAACAACAGTCGTGAACATTCGTTAAGAGTTATGAACAGTTGTAAACATGATAAACATTCGTTAACATTTAACAGTCGTGAACAGTTGTTAACAGCTGTTAACAGTCGTGAATAGTCGTAAATATTTATTACACACAATAAGCATTTGTTAACAGCCATTAACAGTTGTGAACATTCTTAAACATTTGATCGTAAATAGTTGTGGACATTCGTTAACATTCGTAAACAGTTGTGAACTAACGTGTAAATAGTCGTGAACGTTCGTTAACAATCGTTAATCGTAACATTGGTGAACGGTCATGAACATTCATTATCAGTTGTGAACAGTCGTAAAAAATTGTGAATAGTTGTAAACATTCTTTAACAGTAAACAGTTGTGTACAGTAGTAAAAAGTCGTAAGCAGTTGTGGACACTTGTCATAAACATTAGTTAACAGTTGTGAATGATTTTTGACGGTCGTTGACAGCCGTAAACAGTTGTAAACAGTCATAAACATTCATTCATATTTTCAAAATTTGTTTACTGATGTGAACATTTAACAGTCGTGAACATTTGTTAACAGTCCTAAACAGCCGTTAACTGTCATAAACAGTTCTGAATAGTTGTAAACATTCATTACACATGATACAAATTTGTTAACAGCCATTAACAGTCGTGAACATTCGTAAACATTTGATTGTAAAAAGTCATTTATAGTATGAACATTTATTAACATCCCAAACAGTCGTAAACTGTTGTTTACAGTCGTAAACATTTAACAGTTGCGAACATTCGTTAAGAGTCGTGAACATTTGTTAATGGCCATTAACAGTCGTGAACTGTCATAAACATTTGTTAACAATTGTTAACAGTCGTGTACAGTAGTAAATAGTCATGAACATTTGTAAACAGTCAAGAATATTTAACAGTTGTGGTCATTTGTTAACATTTGTTAACAGTCGTTAACATTTAACAGTCATGAACATTCATTATCAATCGTTATCAATCGTTAAAAATTGTAAACCGTCATGAATAGTTGTAATTTGTTAACAGTGATAAATATTCTTTAACAGTTGTAAACAGTTGTGTACAGTAGTAAAAAGTCATGAACATTCGTTAACAGTCGTGGTCATTTGTCAACAGTCATAAACATTAGTTAACAGTCATGAATGGTTGTCAACAGTCGTGAACAGTTGTAAGCATTCATTAACAGTCGTGAACAGTTGTGATCACTCGTAAACATTCATAAACAATCTATAACGAATGTTCACGACTTAACATTTAAGTCGTGAACAGCGGTTAACAAACACAAACATTCGTAAACATTTGTTAATAATGATTAGCAGTCATGTATAATAGTAAATAGTCATGGACATTTGTTAACATTCGTAAACAGTTGTTAATAGTCGTGAACATTTGTGAACAGCCATTAACAGGCGTAAACATTTGTTAGCAATCATGTACAGTAGTAAGTAGTCGTGACCATTCGTTAACAGTTGTGAATATTCATTATCAGTTGTGAACAACCATTAATACTAGTAGACAGTGATAAACATTCATTAACAGCCGTAAATTAACAGTAATAAAAAGTCATGAACATGATTAACAGTGGCAAACAGTTGTGATCAGTCATTAACCGTTGTAAACAGTCGTGAACATTTGTAAACAATCATTAACAGTCATAAACATTCAATAACATTTTTAGCAGTCATGAATGCTTTCTACATCATGTTTCTTCTCCTTAATGTTCTCTGTCCTGATAGGACAGTCTTATAGGACGCTCTGGTAAGATGCTCTGGCAGGACACTCTGATTGGACGCTCTGGTAGGACGCTCTGTCCTGTCCTCCAGCAGCAGAGGTGATAAAACATGTGTTCGTGAAAGAAGAGACGCTTTAATCTACTGCCAGTAAACAGCTCTGCTGTGTTGGTGGAGTTGTTTCCATAAGGACAATAATGTGTTAAAATCGTGTTCACAGCAGGTCTCATCTTTCTGTCCTTCCACAGCGTCTTATCAGAGCAGCTGTAGGACATTTATGTCCTTGTCCTCACCATAAAGCTGAGTAAACTCAGATCTGGCAGTGGTCAGAGGTTTTATTTATGACTTTATCTCTGTTAGTGTTCTTCAACCCCTCTGGAGCAAGGCGGCCTCGTCCCGCTTTAGTGTGTCCTGTCATCACCTTAGGGGGTTGTGATGATGAGTTATCTTTGGGTCGAGTTGCTGGAACCTGACACTGTTGGCGCCGCCTCTCAGTTCCTGTCTGGCAGCAGAGGACGGCTATTTTAGGGAAGCATGTTTGCAAATTGTGTGCTTGTACAGGAAAACCTTTATTTACAATAAGACACCTGCAAAGGCAGACAGGTGCTGCCGAAGCTCCTCCCCCTTTCACCTCCGACCTCACAGGTGTCTGAAAGTCAAAACTTTAAATGCACTTATACAAAAGTTTCAATTTTATAGACAAGTTTAGTTATTTTACCATTCTACCAAAAAAGTTATTATTATTGTTTCACTTAAAAATATCACAATTTTGCAACAAAAAGTAAAGTACAACTACAGGTAATGAATTTACAACAAAACTTGAACTTGAATTTTTGTGGAAACCATTTTTTATATTAATTTCAAAATTTTATGACTAAAAATCCTGATTTTGTGAAATTTTATAACAAAATGCCATATTGTGGCAAAAATGCTATATTAATTTCAAAAATAAAGTTTTATAACTTAAAATTGTAATTTATGTAGAAAAAAGGTTTCCTTTAAAAAAAATACATTTAGATTTTTGCAAGTAGATGTTGATTTTAGGACATAAAAGTCACGATTTTGCAAAATATTAGAATTTATTACAAAAATTTGCAAAATTAACAATTTTACAGCATGTTATGAATGCATGAATAAATGTTTAGAAAGCGAAGTTGCACATTTGAACATAATATAGTAACTTTGTAGTAAAATATTAAGCCTATTAAGTCTTTTCACAAATTCAAGCATTTTTATTGTGAAATTTATACTTTTTTATAATAAAATTATTGTGACTTCTTAACATGAACTTTTGGAAATAAACATTTTTTATGTGACTTTTTCAGAATTGTGAATTTCTGTAACTAATTTAATTTCCTGTTAACTTTAATGAAATGATGAATTTTTACAACATTGTGACTTTTTAACTCGTAATGTTAAAAAGTCATGATTTCTTATATTATTAAGAAATCATGACTTTTTGACTAAATAATGTCTTTGTATGCTACAATTAATTGAAACAATTTTTTGTTGTAAAATTGTGACACAAAATCAGATTGTTCAGTTCAGGAGTACTTTATTGTTCCCTGAAGGGAAATTTTGTCATAAACGTTTATAAAAAAAAAAAAAATTGTGTTGATGTTAAACAGCTAGTCAGTGACTGTCGTCTCCTCAGGTCGGAGGTCAGAGTGGGCGGAGCTAGAGTATCTACCAATACAGGTGTCTAGATGTAATTAAAGAAGTCTCTGAATGATCTCTGGGTATTGTCTGTCTCTAAGCTTCTGTTTTTAACAGTTCGGGTGGACCAGGAAGTCCAGCAGACCCCCAATCACCTGACCTGGTCCAGGAAGTCCAGCAGAACCCCATCACCTCACCACAGGTGTTCCCTCTGAACCCCCTGCTGGGCGGAGCCTCCTGAAGCAGCCATGATGCTGCAGGGACGGTGATGTTCGAAGCCCGGACCGGACCAGAACCAGAACCAGGACTAGTGGAAGGACAGGTGTGGAGTTTGAAAGACATTCCTCGGTTTGTGTTTGGCTCAGATGACAATGAGCAGGACATGGGTCAAATGGAGGCTGGCATGAAGAATACGTTCCAGGAGAACATGGAGGACGAGGAGGACGAGTCGGTGAGTCACCAACCACAGCTGCGGTCCAAACCAGACCACAACATCAGTTTTTCTGTCCTGCGAGAGATGAGACGATTTTTACATTTATGTAGAAATGTTGAAAAGACGCCAATGTAACTACAAAAACCGATGAGTAGCTGGTTTACAATAAAAAGGAACTATTTACATCAAAAAGTCAGAATCTTCTGTTAGGATCGGTAGGACACTCTGATTGGTCCCTCTGATTGGTCGCTGTGGTTTTATTGCAAATTCTTTTCAAAATTTGTGTTTTTTTTTTTGTTTTGTTTTTTTGTTCAATATGTAGGAATTAAGCAACAAAAATGTTTTGGAACAAAATGTGCAATTTTTCAAAAAATTGTGATTTGATGTTGAAAAGACTGAGATTTTAATACATATATTATTTTTTATGATTTGTAAAATTTTAGGATATAGTCATACTTTTAAATCAAATTGTTTTGCTTTTCTGAATATTTATATTTCACTCATGGGGAGAATTGCCACCATTAAAATGATGGTTTTACCAAAAATAAATTATCTCTTTTCAGTGATACCCGTCAAACCCCCCCCTCATGGTTTAAGTCACTGGACTCGTACATTTCGAAATTTCTTTGGAGAAACAGAACACAGTGTATTAGCTTGAAAACATTACAAAAAACTAGGGATTGTGGGGGTTTAGACTTATCCAACTTCCACTACTACTTTTTAGCCAACAGGTTACAATACATCTTAAAATGGTGTAAAACTCACCCACTAGATAAACGGTGGCTGGATTCAGAACAAGTATTTTTCAATGATTTGGGAATTTCAGACTTACCTTTCATTAGTCAAACTATCAAGCATCATAAATGTTTTAAAAACATCAACATTAGCTCCTCTCTGACAGCCTGGTGGGATTTTCTTAAAATACACTTTTTCCATGTAATCACACACCATGCAGAAAGTTTGCCTAGAGGTATGTGTAGACTTATCAACTTGGCTCATTGTAGAATTCTTGTGTGCCCACACTATGCATAATTGGTCACCTGGGTGACATTAGCTTGGAAATTAACTTGACTCATATGGTTCTCACTGCCTTATGTATTGCAAAAAAAACAATCCTCCTTGGGTGGGGGGACCAAGAGAAGGTACTGATCACCGGGCCTGGGTCTGGATTTGTTGTGTTGCCTGGGGCGTGGGGGAGCCTGGGCTCCATGTTGCCTCTGGGGGGAGGTGGGAATGGTGTGAGGATGATTTTCCATCTTTTTGTCAGTGTGTTTTTCATGTGAGTGTATGTCTGTGTATCTGCGTGAATGGGTACCCACTGTTCGGCCTGAATTTGGGGGCCCTTTGCTGTCAGACTTGCCTGGCTGGCTTCTTGTTGGGGGGTTTTCACCCCCTCCATGAACATTCACACTTTCCTCTGCTGCTCTCACGGCTGGCGTGCCTTTGGTTCTGGGGTTTCGACCTTGGGCATCGGGGTGGATGCTGGCCCACCAGTGTTGGCTGTCGGGGGTGGCCCCGTCTCCCTGGGCGGGAGGGCCCTTCGCCAGGCGGGGTGCATGGCCCCAGAGGATGTGGATCTCTCAGTCCTGCGATCGGCCTGCACTGGGTGGTTGGTACCAGCCGGGGCCCTGGCCTGTCACCGCAGGTTCCCTGGCAGTCATGAAAGCTTTCCTCTTCTGCCTGTTGGGCTGGGGTGGGGCTCATTGACGCTAGACTTCCTCCTTTCCTTCTTCTGGTCCCGAGTGGAGGCCACTGGTTGCCTAGATCTGGGGGTCTTCCATGTCTGCTTCTAATCTCTTGGTTGTGGCCCTCTTCCTCCACTTTTAGTGCAGGTCAGGTAAATCTTTACCTTGCAACTACACAGCTACATAGGCAGGTTTACACACCCACTCCCTCACTTACATGCTAGTTCCACAGTTTGGATAGTGGCAAATAATTGCAGTGGTTTTGATTCAGTTTCAGAGACTTGTTGATGGTTGCTGTTTTTGTTTCTACCTGTGTCTGTTTTGTACTTGTCTTGTCATCTTTCTTTCAGAGACTCCCAGTGATCTTGCTTGTGTGCCCGTTGCATGTTTTCTTGTCCTTCACAGATGCAGCAGTTTATCTCTCCCCCTTCTTTTCTCTTTTTTTTTTTCGTTCTCTCTCCCCCCTTCCCATTTTTCTCCCCCTCACCCCTCTATTTAAAAAAAAAAACTTCAAAAAATAAAAAGAAAATTCTAATTTTGTCATGATTTGATGAAAAGTTGCGACTGTACAACAAAAGTTTCAATTTTAGAACAACATATACATATTTTTTATTTTATTTTTTAATTGCAATTATACAAGAAAGAAAAGTTATTTTAGGACAAAAATCAATTTTCTGATAAAATTTAGTAAAATTTGAGATTTTCCATCCATCCATCTTCTTCCACTTATCTGGGGGCGGGTCACAGGAGCAGCAGCCTAAGCAGGGAAGCCCAGACCTCCCGATCCCCGGCCACTTCTTCCAGCTGCACCGGGGTTCCCGGGCCAGCCAAGAGACATAGTCCCTCCATCGTGTCCTAGGTCTTCCCTGGGGTCTCCTCCTGGTTGGACGTGCCTGGAACACCTCACCAGGGAGGCGTCCAGGAGGCATGCTAACCAAATGCCCGAGCCACCTCATATGGCTCCTCTTGATGTGGAGGAGCAGTGGTTCTACTCTGAGCGCCTCCCAGATGACTGACTTTTTCACCCTCACTTTCTGACTCAGCTCCTTCTTCACCACAACGGACCGGCACAGCGTCCGCATCATTGCAAACACCAATCCGTCTGTCGACCTCCCGCTCCATCCTTCCCTCACTCGTGAACAAGACCCCAAGATACTTGAACTCCTTCACTTGGGTCAGGACCTCATCCCCAACCTGGAGAGGACACCACGTTTTTCCAGCTAAGGACCATGGTCTCGGATTTGGAGGTGCTGATTCCCATCCTGACTCAACGAAGCCAACAGAACCGCATCATCTGCAAAAAGCAGAGACCCAATCCTGAGGTCACCAAGCTGGATCCCCTCAACACCTCGACTGCGCCTAGAAATTCTGTCCATAAAAGTAATGAACAGAATCTGTGACAAAAGGCAGCCCTGGCGGAGTCCAGCTCTCACCGGAAACATATCCAACTTACTGCCAGCAATGCAGACCAAGCTCTGGCACTGGGAATACAGAGACAGGACAGCCTGTACAAGGGAGTCCGGCACGCCATACTCCTGAAGCACTCCCTACAGGATTCCACGGGAGATACGGTCAAACGCCTTTTCCAAGTCCACAAAACACATGTAGACTGGTCGGGTGAACTACCATGCCCCCTCAAAGACTCCAAAGAGGGTATAGAGCTGGTCAACAGTTCCACAACCGGGACGAAAACCACACTGTTCCTCCTCAATCCGAGATTCAACTATCCGGCAGACCCTTCTCTCCAGGACCCTCAAATAGACCTTCCCAGGGAGGCTGAGTAGTGTGATCCCCTTACAGTTGTAACACACCCTCCGGTCCCCCTTTTTAAAGAGGGGGACCACCACCCCAGTCTGGCAGTCCAGGGGTACTGTCCCCGACGCCCACACAATTCTGCAGAGGCATGTTAACCAAGACAGCCCCGCATCATCCAGAGCCTTAAGGAAGTCCAGGCAGATCTCATCCACCCCTAAGGCCCTGCCACCGTGCAGCTGCTTCACTACCATGGCGACCTGAGCCCCAGAGATAGGACAGCCCACCCCTGAGGACACAGACTCTGCTTCCTCATTGGAATATGTGTCATCGGGATTGGAGGTCCTCAAAATATTACCTCCACCGATCCACAACGTCCCGAGTCAAGGTCAGCAGCTCCCCACCCCCACTGTACACAGTTTTGATGAGACACTGCTTCTCTTTCATGAGACTCCGGATGGTGGGTGAGAATCTCTTCGAAGCCGCTCGGAAGTCGTTCTCCATGGCCTCTCCGAACTCCTCCATGCTCAAGTTTTTGCCTCAGCATCACTTAAGCTGCACTCCGTTTGGCCTCTCAGCTGCTTCTGGAGTCCCACAGGCCAAAAAGGCCTGATAGGACTTCTTCTTCAGCTTGATGGCATCCCTCACTGCCGGTGTCCACCTGCAAGTTCTGGGATTTCCACTGCGACAGGCAGCGACAACCTTCAGGCACAGCTCCAGTCAGCTGCTTTGACAATAGAGGCATAGAACAGATCCCATTCAGACTCAATGTCCCCCATCTCCCTCAGGACATGGTCGAAGCTCTGCTGGAGGTGGGAGTTAAAGTTTCTTCTGACAGGGGACTCTGCCAGACGTTTCCAGCAGACCCTCGCAGAATGTTTGGGCCTCCTAGGTCTGATCTGCACCCTTCCCCACCATCTGAACTTACCACCAGGTGGTGATCAGTTGACGGCTCTGCCCCTCTCTTCACCCGGGTGTCCAGGACATGCGGCTGGAAGTCCAACGACATGACTACAAAGTTAATCATCAACCTGCGGCCTAAAGTGTCTTAGTGCCAAGTGCACATGTGGACACTCTATGCTTGAACATGGTGTTTGTTATGGATAATCCATGACGAACACAAAAGTCCAACAACAAAACAACACTGGGGCTCAAATCAGGGGGTCGTTCCTCCCAATCAAGCCCCTCCAGGTCCCACTGTCGTTGCCCATGCAGGACGAGGGAATCTCCGGAAGGAGTGCTCTCTAACACTTCATCTAAGGACTCCAAAAAGATTGGGTACTCTGAACTGCTGTTTGGTGCATAAGCAAAAACAACAGTCAGGACCCGTATCCCCCACCCAAAGGCAGAGGGAAGCTACCCTTTCGTCTATTGGGGTAAACCCCAATGTACAGGCACCAGGCCGTGGGGCAATAAGTATTCCCACATAAGCTCAGCGCACTCTGATCGAGGAGGATGAGGATGGAGCAGAAACCAGAATCAGCAGTCATGAGGAGTTCGTTTGTGATTTTGATGAGAGCTATTTTGGTGCTTTGGTGAGGACGAAAGCCAGACTGGAATTGTTCATACAGGTTATTATGGGTGAGATGGGAGTGGAGCTGAGAAGCTACAGTTTTGTTTTTGTTTTTTCAATTTTGGAAATGAAGGGAAGGTGACAAATGGGGCGGAGGTTATTGAAATCATTATGGTCTGAACCAGGTTTTTTTTAGTATCGGGCTGATGCCTACAGTTTTGAAAAGAGTCAGAACAATTCCAGTGGACAGCAAAGAGTGGATGATGGCTGATATGAGGGGAAGGTGAGAGGGGAGGCAAGATCTAACTAATGCAATCGGGATGGGATCCAGCCAACAAGAGGATGGCTTGGACTTGATGATGAAATCAGAAATTACTGAGCGACAAGGGAGGTCGAAGGTCGAAAATGATCGACAAGGTGGAAGAAATTCAGAGGAGGGGAGGGGTGAGGTAGTGGAGCCAAGGTGCTGATGGATTTTCTTAACCTTATCGTTAAAAAACAGGAGTGAGTTTAGAAGATAAAAGTTTGAGTTATGTGGACCATCATGCAGCTGTCTAACCTCATTGACCTTGTTAACCTCCTTAGCCTTGTTAACCTTGTTGATCTTGTTGACCTTATTAACCTTGTCATTAACCTCATTAACCTTGTTGATCTCATTAACCTTGCCATTAGCCTCATGGACCTTTCTTAACCTCGTTGACCTCCTTAACCTCCTTAGCCTTGTTAACCTTGTTGATCTTGTTGACCTTATTAACCTTGTCATTAACCTTGGTGATCTCATTAATCTTGCCATTAGCCTCATGAACCTCCTTAACCTTGTTAACCTCGTTGACCTCATTAATGTGGTTAACCTCGCTGGCTTCATTAACCTCAAAACCTCCTCCATCTTGTTAACCTCATTGACCTCATAAACCTTGTTGTTCACTTCATTAACCTTCTTAACTTTGTTAACCTTGTTGACGTCATTAACCTGGTTGACCTCGTTAACCTCAATAACTTGTAGTTAACCTTGTCGTTGACCTCGTTAACCCCCTCTCTCCTCCAGCCATCAGAGCGCCAGATCGTGGTCGGCATCTGTGCAATGATGAAGAAGTCCCAGTCCAAGCCCATGACCCAGATCCTGGAGCGGCTCTGTAAGTTTGACTACATCGACGTGGTGGTTTTCCAGGAGGAGGTGATTCTGGAGGAACCTGTGGACAGGTGGCCGCTCTGCGACTGCCTCATCTCCTTCCACTCCAAAGGTGATGTTTATATTCGTTAACTTTCCCTTTTTAGTTCTTCACATAGAGCTGTTGCCTTGACAACATCACCCAGCAGGTGCATTGTCACAATGGTAACGTAACAGGCACAACAAGTCCAAAGCATCTACTGTTGACGTGCAGAAGAAGAAATAAAGAAGGAAGAGATCTTTCTAGAACTTTTAAAGAGTTTCCAGTTCATCTGTCCTTCACAATCAAAGATATGAATATGACCACAGTCTTAATTAAAGATTGTGCTCTTTAGCGCCCTCTCTGGTTGAGAAGCGTAATTGTCTGTTAGTGTCATAAATATCCTTCCAGCTTCTATTAGAAAATTGGCTCTGAACCAGAGATCAAAAAAACAACTTCAGTAATACAGCCTGATAATTGTAGAAACTTTGTTTGGGAAGGTTTCTGGTTCTGCTGTGTTGCTTTAAAGCTCAGAGACCAGAATGCATCCAAACATTTACTTAGTTTTTGTATCGTGGAGGATTTCTATTATTCATTTCTTTGGAGCCGAGTTGTTGTTTTACTGGAATAAAGAAAAACTAGTATTTACACAAAACATCTGAGGTAGAACAAAAAATCAGTTTGATGAACTCTGGAACAGTTGGACATGGCTCCTTCGATTAATCTGAGGAATCCACTGCCTGAGGTTACTGATCTGATGATTTAAAATGTAACAAAGTCCCCTAGTGGCCAGTTTGATATTTATCTTGAATGAATCTGCTACTGTCAGAGTCACATTTGACTGCTAAAATCTGATTGACTGCTGGCGATGAGTAAGTTGGTACTTTAGGACATGATGTCAAAAGAGTCCAACTAGGACTGAAACAAGTTTGTAATTTCTGTGTTAATCGGCATAACTTTTTGTGTTTATTTAATTGAATTTCTTTTCTTTTCCAGGTTTTCCCCTGGACAAAGCTGTAGATTACGTGAAGCTCAGGAATCCACTGCTGATCAACGACCTCAACATGCAATTCTTCATCCAGGACAGGTATGATCCAGGACAGGTGCAATCTGGGACAGGTACGATCTGGAACAGCTACAATCCAGGACAGGTACAATCCAGGACAGGTTCAATTCAGGTATGATTGAGGACAGATACAATCCAGGAAAGGTACAGTCCAGGACAGGTATGATTCTGGTACGATCCAGGACAGGTATGATCAAGGACAGATGTGATCCAGGACAGGTATGATCTAGGAAAGGCATGATCCGGGACAGGCACGATCCAGGACAGGTATGATCTTGGAATGATTGGAATGACCTGGGAATGATTGGTGTAGATTTACAGAAAAGTTCTGACATGCCACAGATGGAGGAATGGTGACATTGAGGCGGTCTGTTAGGTGGTGCAAGAACATTAGGGGTAGACATCCTAGATTGACAGAATTCCTGTTTCCCTGGAGGCTGATATTGACAATGTTTGATTCTCAGGAGGGACGTTTATCGGATCCTTCAGGAGGAGGGCATCGACCTGCCTCGCTATGCTGTCTTAAACCGAGACCCAGACAAGCCAGAAGGTGAGCAGGTAGACTCTAGGTAACGTGGTCAGGGTTTCAGACAGGTAGACTCCAATACCCTGGTCAAAGATGTGAACGGATAGACTCCAGGTAACCTGGTCAAAGACATAAACAGGTAGGCTCCATGTAACCTGGGGCCTGTATCATGAAGCAGGGTTAAGTTTTCTTGGGTTACTCAGACCTATCAAGTTCAACTTACCCTAACAAACCCCAGTCAAGGTAATCAGTATCACAACGCTATCAACTTTGTAACTCAACCCAGGGTTATCTTACCAAGACCTGTGAATGCGCACGTTTAAAGGCAGACCAATCACAATCATGAGCAACATGGGACAAGAACAACAGGGAAAGAGAGAGTGCCATACTTCATCGCCAAGGAACAGCAACTCATACACGAAGAAGAAAAGACAACCTACACAAGAAAGGAATAAAGCTTGAAGCCTTGGCCACTCTTAAATCATATCCATATTCCAAGTTAGTGGCCTGAAGACGGATAGATACTTTATTCATCACAATGGGAAATTCACAATGAGTAAAATTAAATGAACAAAATCCATCCAGATATTGAGCTGTGGGAGAAGGTAGTGGGCCAATGCATGTAAACGTGAACTATAAAATTTTACAAAAGCAAAATGTAACTCTGAGGCCTAGAATCAAACCCGCTAACTTCTGTTTGGCGAACTGTTTGCTCAGCCTTCGGATCCACAGACGCTTACTATTCCGTTACTATTGAAACATCAGCCCATGGTATTTTTCGATTACGGGCTGGCATCTGGGTGATATTTTACTACTGAGCAAACGCTCTCCGATAAAACTTTTTACATCTTGCTGACATCTGCATCTGCAATGTGTGTGTGTGCTGTCCAATGACTGTATATAGTGCTGTCTGGAAGAGTATGTCATTTTCCCAGAAAATCTGATTAGCCAGTGATGGGGCTTTGTGTAGGATTGATTCAATCCTGAGTTACTGCTATGGAGCAGGTTGGCTGTTCAGTGTATGTTACTCAGGTGATGTACCTTGATAAATGATTACCCAGTTTCATGATACAGAAAACCCATTGTTAACCCAGAAGTTACCTTGCTAAAGCAAAATCTAGCTTCGTGATACAGGCCCCTGGTCAGAGATGTCAAAGAGTATCTTTGATTGTATGGTTGTAGAAATAAATACTGTAATTATAAGTTCTACAGTCGCTTTATTATATTAAGTTATTTATTTTATTATTATTTAGACTAATTGATAATGGTAAATTCTGCGAAGGTGTCACTTGCATTTATGATAATGTAAATTGATTCATAGGAATAATTATAGTTGTAATAGGAGTAATTATTGGAGTAATTTGTATAAGTAAGTAAGTAAGTATATAAATAAATAGATATCGTTACTGTGTGAGGTCAGTTTTTGTCTGTTGGCAGAAGATACATGCTTATTCTCCGTCTTCCGCAGAGTGTAACCTGGTGGAGGGAGAGGACCACGTGGAGGTCAACGGGGAGGTGTTCCCCAAACCTTTTGTGGAGAAACCAGTGTGTGCCGAGGACCACAACGTCTACATCTATTACCCTACCTCTGCTGGAGGAGGCAGCCAGAGGCTCTTCAGGAAGGTGATTTCACTGTACTTTACTAAAAATCATTTGAGCTTTAAATGCTTTCATTAACAATCATCTGAGCTGAAAATTCTATACTTAAACTGTGTCAGACAGTAGCTGTGTCCCAGTCCAGCGGCCGCATCCTTCAAAGGCCGCATTTGAAGGCCGATTATGTCACAGCGACGCGCTGAAGGCTGTCCCAATTCGAAGGCTCCTTCAAATGTGGCCTACAAATGCGTCCTTCTTTTCCCCAATTTGAACGATGGGTCCGGTGTATCCTTCTTGGCCCGCCCTATCCTGAGATGCATTGCGAGTATACTGGAAAATTCTATAGTAGCCGGGACGGAGCTGTGTACGCAAAAATTAAAAGCCTAAAGAGGTTAT
>JBAMYA010024617.1:0-16446 GCA_037176975.1 Arrhamphus sclerolepis | reverse complement strand
GGAGAGGAGAGGAGAGGAGAGGAGAGGAGAGGAGAGGAGAGGAGAGGAGAGGAGAGGAGAGGAAAGGAGAGGTAAATGAAGGAAGCAGGGAATATGAGCCCTGAAGCCATTTGTCTCTGTCATCACCCCCTCCCCCTTCCCCTTTTCCCAGTCTCCTCCTCCTCACTTTCCTTTTCCATCACTCGTTCCCGTTCTCTCTCTATTTATTCTCCCCCTTCTTTAGATATGTCTGTGTGTGTGTGTGTGTGTGTGTGTGTGTGTGTGAGCACATCTCTTGCCCTTAATCTGATAAGGCTGCAGTGAGGTGATCTCTGTTGACCGAGGCGGTTAAATGCTGAAGTTGCTGCTGATGATGTGTGAAACTTCATTACTGGATATGTTGATGTGCATTTTTATGGCTCTTCAGAGAGTTCCTTTCCTCTTTGATGGAAGTACAACAGCTTGCATGTTAGCGTGCTCACACATGTTCAAGATTTATTTTTGGCAAACTGCGTAGAAGACAAAACAATTTATTTCCACACTGTGGAAAAAGAATTAAGAGAGCAGACTCTGCAGGATATGAAGAGAAGGGGAGGCAGACAGAGACACAAACATAAATCGTACAAACACGAGAGGAAGCTTTGTCCTCATGAAGATAAATGTTAACGTCTTTTTCTTGCTGCTTTTGAGCAAAAAAGAATAGAGCACCCATTTAAGAACAATGAATTGAGCTGTGACTTTGTCTCTCCAAAAGCCAATATGGAAATGACTGTGTCGACCTTTACTGTGGGTGCATGCGGTGTGTGTTTAGTGTGTGTGTGGGGGGGCAATTCCCTAGGCCAAAGCAGGGCAGGAGAGCCTGGCATCAACTCAGCTTCCTGCATGAGTGACCTGAGGAAACACTGTGTGTTTGTTTGCAAGTGTCTCAGTGTGTGTGTGTGTGTGTGTGTGTGTGTCTGCCCTACAGCAAGCTGCTGTCAAAGGGGGGAGGAGCAAAATGAATGCACGAGCGAATGAGATAGAGAAAGAGAGGAGTATAGTAGAGAGAGGGAGTTAGCATCTGTTGTTTCTCTGGCAGCTGAGCGGCTCTAGACTGATTTTACACACACACACACACTTTCTTTCTTTCTTTTTAATTGCCGCACACATACTTGCATACTTGCCCACACTCGTATTCAAACACACACATCTCTCGGCTCTGGCTCTCTCACATGCTGAATCCAGCGTGGAAGCGGTGTAAGATGCTTTCCAGCATCTCTACTTTTCCCCTCATTCGCACCTCCGGACTCTGAGCTTCAGAGCTCACTCTCACTTATCGAGACGGTGATCCGAAAGCCAGCGTGCCAGCGTCACATCGCCGACGTTGAGGCTGCCTGTCTGCCTTCAGAGTGTGAGTACAGCTGAGAAGCTGGCGACCTGATTTACATAATAACATCTCAGTTTATGTTGTTCAACTTTGGGTGTTAAGGCGAATGATTAAAAAAAAGAAGTAATTTTGAAACAAAACAGAATGAATGACAACTTCTGTTTCATCACTGGTTTTGATTGCACATGCTAATAACTCTGAAATTGCAGCTCCAGTAACTCAGCTTCATTTCCTAATCCTGAAACCAAAGACAGATTATCACAGCATCCCTCTCAGCAGTCTTTTTTGTCTCAGCACTCAAGAGCACTAAAATCTCAGCTGCAGCTCAGTCTTTGTTCGAGGAGCAGCGACTCTGTTGCTTCTCTCTGTCTCTGCTTTTGTTTCCTTTCTTTGAATTCAATTGCTTATTTATGTCAGCGCATGAGATATAATTCAGTTTATGAAACATAATCTAAGTCATATTCATCTGTTTCTCTCCCTGTTTCCCGTTTCTTCCTCTCTTTTTTCTTTTTTTTTCTGTCTTGCTCCTAATAGTATAATGGTGTGTTGGGCTGATGTGTGTTGACAGACAGTTAGATTCTTATGATGTAAGAATTCATGTCAGCTAATTTTGATGTCTGACACAGACGCTCAAGTTGAAACATACAAAAGTTCAGAGTTTTTATCCATCAGTTTTTGTTTTGTTTTTTGTTTTTTTGCTGCTATGCTTAAAGTGCTAGATTGAGTCTTGCAACGTAAATTTTACAGCTTTAATTGATTCATCCCATCAGGGAAAATGTTTAGATTATAATAAATAAAAGGGCACATTTGTTTCAGCACAAGGTCACATTGATTTTTTATTCTCCTCTAATGGGGAGATGGTGGCATTTCTTCTCCTTCATTTTCCTGAACATCAGTTGTTTGTGATGTAGTGTTACAGTGTTTGTAAGTGTGTAACTGTGAAATAGCAGCGTCATGGATGATGTTGCCCTTGTGTACCTTGACCTTTTGTATCACATGTCAGGTGTTTGAATTAAAGGACACTTTGAGGGAAATCAGCAGAGATCTGGGCGTTTTGGGCTCATTAGGGAGGCGAGAAAGGATGAAGAAAAACAAAGAGAAAGACAGAAAAATGTCGAGACGATATTGTAGGTTCCAGACGAGTGTGTGTGTGAGTGCATGACTGCATGTACCTTGAGTGTGATTGAATTAGTCGTGGTTAATTAGATTCTGAACTCCACAATGACAAACACAGACACTGGGACATCTGAAGGGCTTTTCTGGCTTGCTGAGGAGTTTTTGTCATCCATGCCTTCATTTAGAGTTTTCTCGGTGCTAAAATTGTGTCGAAGGCAGCTGAAGACAATCGGGAAGAATTTATTACACACATCAGCTGCTGTTGTGGTTTCTCTGGATCAAAATAATCCAGTTTACTGTCTCGCAGAGGCAGCGAGTTGCTGGTTATTCCTAGTTTTCTGCTGAAAGGAATAAGTCATCATAAAAACATTAACTGCACATAAACTAAAAACATTTTATAATTAGTCTTTCCATTTTGTCATTTATATAATTAATGTACATTTATAATTAAAGAGACATAATGACATTCTTTAGCCACAGGAAAAAAGAAATAAGGGTGGTGGGGGTCAGAAGCTGGAGTGTTTCTGATGCAGGAGGATTCTGGAGCACAGGGCAGTTGTGCTGAGTGTACAAGTGAAACATTGTGCTTTTCATTGATGGGCCAATCAGCTGTCCTCTTGCAATTTAGCACTTGTCATTGAAGGGAGAGGAGTATAGAGTTGCCAGAGGCAAAAGTGCTGTCAGGAAATTCATTGGTACATTTATGGGTTTACAAAAGTATAAGAAGAGGAAGTGCATGCAGTGTGATTGCAGGTAGTTTATGGAAAAACCTCTTTCTGACATGTGAATGCATTTTTATTTTCTGTCTTTGTAACTTTTCACCCAAAGAGCCCAATGAAAGTTTAATGTCTTCTTAAAGCCTGTTCCAGTGATGCTGCATCACACCGTCACTGTTTGAAGGTATCATGCATGTTTAAACAGAGCGTTCAGTTCAGAGTTACCTTTTTCCATCTACAGCAGAATCTGAAAGCAGAGAAGTAGCATCTCACCCATGTGAGCGGCGGCTCTCATCGTGTGGAGCTCAAAAATGCAAACACTCTCCAAGAATTACACAGCACGTCACTGAAGGGAGGGGAGGAGGAGGGAGGGCAGAAGGGCACGTCTGAAACTGAAGGACAAGCATGTCCTTGTTCCTGACTGACCACAGATTCAGATGGCTCTGATGGTTGGCCCACTGAAACCCATTTTGTTAACTCGTAACCTTCATCTTGATGTGCTGACTGCTTCCATCCTCTGCGTGGAGGTTGCAGTCATCCTCCAGTCTCTGTTACGCCTTTCTCCATACGCCTCTGTTACTACTTAAGAAGATGGAAAAAAGCTACATGAAATGCTACAATGTTCCACCTGTGTGGAACTTTCACACAGCACACTGGCGAAGCAGAAAGGCGCTGCAGGGCAGAGCTGCGTGAACGCATTTCTGTTTATCTATGAAACTATTGTTAGAATGATAACCAGCATGCTGATCAAGATGGGTGAATCTTGCTTACGATACATCTTAACTCATGGGAAAATCAACTGAATTGATATTTAAATCAATTCAGTTGATATTAATATTCAGATAAAGTGTGGAGCATCTGTTGGCAGCTCATCTGTCTGCAAATATCTGCTGATGCTGTTGTGTTTGAGGCCAAGTATGCCCTTGAAAACGAATAGTACATTCTTTTTCTTTTTGCCATTTTAATGAAATCTCATAGTATTTGTTGTGCCTTTTGCATTATCACCGAGAACAAACAGTTTTTTCCTGCTGCGCTCTTCTCTTTCACCTGCTAAGCGAAAATGACTGAAATGCAGAAACTGCTGCATCTACTGTGCAACAGCAGGTAGCTTGTCATGATAGCTTAAACCAAATCCTGCATAAGTAGTTCATCATTTTAACATCTGTATAAGTCTTTAGAGATGCACATGTAATGAATGAAAAAAAGAAAAGATGTATCAGAGGTCCGCTTGGTCTAACCATGCTTGTGTTTGTTTGTTTGTTTCTATTTCCGTGTGTCTGTGCAGAGTACAGTCGTTTTGAGGCAAAGATTCATGACCTGAGGGAACAGATGATGACCAGCAGTGTCAGCTCCAGCTCCACATCGCTCCGCTCCACGCAGAAACGCACACTTTATGTCAGGTACCTTCCACACACGCGGCGGACGGAGGGAACTGTCTGTCCGGCGTCCTTCGGTGTGACGCAGTGATTGGACGGTCTTATCCCAGCTGTCTCCTCCACATTTACTCTGTGGGAGCAGCTGAAAGAGAGGTTATCACGTATGAAATCACAGTTAGATTGTGTTGTGAATACTGTCTCACACAAACACATCCACTGGCTGTCAGCTCTGTGTGCGTCTGTCTGTCCTTATGTCTTTCTTGCCCTTTCCTGTCCTGGTTGTTTACTCTTCTCTGAATCACTGTCTCCATCCCCTGTATGCATCTGCAGATCCCAGATGCCATTTCAGACCTAAACGCTCTGCACTGGTAACGTCTTTTCTGGGCAAGTTTCACAGTATTTGAAGTATCGATTGGAGACTGGGTCACTGGGTCCACAGATGCCAAACAGGAGCTTTTGGAAGATCAATCACATAGAAAAAAACACTAATGACATTTTCAAGATTAGTTGAACATTTTCAAGCTATAACATTTCAGCACTGCCAGAGAGCAATACTGACATTTTTTGAAGATAAAAAGGGTTGTTTTTTGTTTAGTTTTGTTTTTGTCTCTCAGCACAGCCTGACAACAGAGAAGACGTATACAAACCTTCTGATTTGTTAAAGACGTTTCTGGTTGTTAAAGGCTCTGCAGCAACCTGATAACAGACAGAAAGCAGTTGCATCACCTTGGAGAGCCAACGGATGGATCTCCTTGAGCTTTGACCTATTCTTTCTTCAGATGAAATGTGCTACATTTCGGGCCTGTTGATGTTTGTAATGTCGTTGTAATGCTATTCCTTCTCACAATGTTGCTGGGCCTTCTTGGTGAGGGAGCTGATGTTCTGATCCCACTGAGCTCCTGGATGATGGTGGTGCCCAGGGAGCAGAAGGACTCAGCGAGAGGCCAGGAGGGTGGGGGTCTGGGTCCAACCTGAAGTCCACCATCGTCCACCATCGTCTCCATTGTCTTAAGAGCGTTGAGCTCCAGGTTGTTCATGCTACACCATGACACAAGACAGTCCATCTCACTCCTGTAGGCTGATTGGACCCCGCCAGAGATGATGCAGATGAGTGACTTTGTTCATCTGTTCACATGAACTAAAAACTTTCAAATAAACCCATAATCTAATGAATCAGTTGGCAAGAAACAAAACAAAACAAAACAAAGCAAGCCACGCTCTTGTGTTCTCTGCACTACCAGGATTTAATGCAGATACTTCATATTGCGTCTTCTGTACAATGAAGTGTTCAAGAGGTGAAGCGAAAGCGGTTTGATATGATTTAGCATGAAAGGAAGAAAAGCAGAAACGAGAAATTAACACATTTTTCTTCATCAGCACAGCTCTCTGCTACAGACGATCGCCCCGGCAACACCCCAAGGCTCTGTTATATTGTTATATGTCACATGTATCATGATGGTGATTTAAAAGTTTCACGTAAGGTGTCCATCCATGGACGGAAGACCGCGTGGAGGAAACGTGTGTGTGTGTTGCTGCTGAATGCATGTTCGTCCTGCTGAAATGAGTCAGTTGCAGGTCAGAGGTTAAGAGGATAGTGTCGCTGACCCTGCCCTCTTACAGGCTGCTGGTGGCCGCATAAGTCCTGCAGACAAACCGATTCCTGCTTCCAACCATGTGACAAGCTTGAAATTTTAAAAACTTCCTGCCGTCACTCTGAACTCCCTGACTCCACTTATTCAGCTGTGACTGAAGAATATTTGACATTTGTTCACGCAGACGATTTATAGAATCCAAAAGATTCATTATTATCTGTGTAAATCATGAATAGAGATGATTTCTGTGTCAGTCGGATACTAACTAGGGCTGGTGTACCGGTGCTGATATTAGAGTTCAGATATCAGGGTCGATACCAATGTCGATATTTTTTTAAACATCTTGTTATATACATAAGAGCAGAGGTTCCAACAAAAATGCACAAAAAAAGCTTACTTTTAAGACATTAATTGGTCTATAAAGGCTTCACCTTGATGAGAGTGAAACACAGAGAAATAGACCCAAGATCCCAGCAAAAGAGTTCATGAAACTCTGAAAGGTCTGGTTGTACGTGGAGGCAGCATCTGGAGGGAAACGGTAGCGGCAGATGAGAGTCACCCAAAGTTACATATACTATTAGACACACACACACACACACACACACACACACACACACACACACACACAGATTCAGGTGGAGCAGGGCAGATTTTACAACCTGTTCAGGGAGCCAGAGGTCACATTCAGACATCTGGAAACAAGTGTTTAGCAACATTCATTAAACTGACTGGTTACGTAGTTTATACTCATGACTGAGCAACATGCTGATTAATCCACTTTCTGTTTTATTGTATAACCCTATAAATTTATTATGCTGTCTTTTATTTAATCCAATTACATTTGTTATACCTCGTTAAAGCGAGAAGCCATGATCCACTTGTTTAATTATAGGTCTAGGGGTTAATTAGGGGGAGGGATTACATTGCTGTTTCCCAACATGCTTGTTAATTTCTAATGCCACAGGCATGACAGCCATTAGCATAAATCAAGTTTGCATTCAGAATTTTAATTTGTCTCTGAATGAGGGTGAAAAGAAATGAGCTGTTGACTTTTCAGGTGATTACATCAGAAAAAGTTAAAACAGTTAAAAATGACTCAGTATAAGGTAATATGTAACACTCTATTTGCAAGACTTCTTTAAATATTCCAAGTACATAAAAGTCATGAAGTTAAGTAAAAGAGTAAAAGTTAAGTAAAAGTCATGTTTGTCAGTATCTAAAATGTCGGTAGTGCGATGGTCCCCCTTACATATGCTAAATGTTCATTTTAATGAGCTTTTTATGCCCCTGTCTAGTAGTCAGTTCTCAAACAGCAAATAGACATTGTCAAGGTGGAGTGATTTTTTTATTGAAATTTAATTTAAAGTCTTGAGCACAGAGATCTTCAGGTTGGACCAAGGCTAAAATAACAAAACAGACCCACTGTCATGCCTGCTCCTCCTTTGCTACCACGGACAGCGTCGCCGGTCCCAGCACTACATTTCCCAGGATTCCCCAGTTCCTCAGTTCTCACTGCATCATGGACTGCACCTGTGCCCTCATGATTGCCCTCATGTGTTTCACCTGCCTATTTATACCCTCCTCGTGTAGTCTTGTCATGTTCATGTCGAGTCTACGCCCACTCACACCAGTAGTTTGCGTGCGGCTCAGTGCACTGCTGAGATCTTTATTAAATCCTTTGAAGAACGCCTGCGCTTGTGTCCGCCCACTGCTATTTCAGTCTGACGACTAGCTTAAATAACCAAACTCACCCATCTAAAAATAAATAAACCAGAAGACAGCCACTCACTCACTAAATAAGAGAAAATTAAAGTAATAGTCTATAAACTTTTACCATCATGGTGGCATGTGCGCGTGTATGTTACAACGTGGTTCGTAACAGCTGACAGAACATAGCAACATGAACATAAAGCCATGCTGTCACTCATCTGATGAGGAGGACAAATCCTGTACAGTTACGCAGTCCTCTGGAACAAATGCAGGAAAACCAAAACAACAAATGCTGAAATGTCCCTGTCTTTGCGTTTCATCGTGTTTTCAGTCCCCTTTGAGCTCCGGCCAGCGCTAACTTGGTTCATTTTAACGCAGGCAGATCAGCTACATGGTCACAAAAAAGTGCAAAATCTCAGCCCATCAGTATTTACAGATACACAGACGGGGCTGGTTTTTGATGATAATAATAACATGTTGAGCACTGCCAGGACGTTCACTGAAGAATTCCTCTAATACGACTAGAAGACTTTAGTTTTAAACCAAAAGCTTATAATAAATGAAATATTCAGTTTGCTGACTACAAACTGTGTAAGATCCTCCAGTTAAAGACCCAACCACGTTTTCCTGTGCTAGATTACCTTACAGGTTCACATGTGCCAGTCCCTGTTACAGTTTCAGGCCACGATCGTTTCAAGGTTACATAGAATAATGTAGTAATCCCCAAATGATGCTCATGATAAATCACTTCCAGAGAGGCACTTCCTGTATCTAGGTACTTCCCAAAATAACCCACGAGCCTGCGAGTATTAAAAGGAAAGCCTCAGACATGCAGGCTGTTGGTCAAACTCAGGTAGCTTGTGCATGACAGCTGGAGGGGGTTGATGCTTTGGGCAGCTGCTGTGCATGTACAGTACATGTGCCAGTGTCAGGTGTTTGGACCACACACATGTGTATTATGGCTATGAGACAGGTTAACCTTTCGTCTTTCCTCAGTGGAAATGTCACTGACGCAAACTGGCACCATGTATGCTCCTCCTCTGTGACTGTCCTTCGCGTGAACGTCTTTGTTTGCATGTGTCTCCTCGTCTTTCTTCTCCTCTGCCTCGTTTTCAGTGCACACCATTATGCTCCATTTTAAACCCCTGCATGGCTCGATAGCTGGGCATCAGAGGCGGAGACTGGTGGATGACCAGACCGCTATCAACTACATGCACAACAAGATGTTTGTCTGGACCAATACGAGACATTAACAATGTCGAAAGGTCGCTTAAAATAGTCATATTCTGCCTGAACTAATTACATTTCATGAAGCCATATGATACCAATATCTGCAATCACATGAATGGTCTGTAAAAATGCAGCACAGTTAAACGTTTTAAAATCTGCTTAATTCAACAGGCGTTCTAATTTATCTGACATTTAACTGTGGCTTTCAGCAGGAACACACCCAGAGATCGACACGCTGTCCTCGTGACACTCAGATGTACCGTATCACTCCGCATCATAGTCTCACCTGTGCAGAACAAACAAACATATAATAATAATCTGGCAAAAACATGTCAGTTCTTGCTTGTAGTTGAATTTCCTCTTTTATGTTGCAGTTTCCGTGTTATGGATCCTTTCTTCACGGCCAGCAGACATAACATGTACTCACACAGTGGAGGAAGAAAAAGGCTCAGTGGTTACCTGCTGGTTCTAACAGACAGGCTGCTTTAAAACGAGGCATGACTCGCCGAGTCAGAGGTTCTGTGCCTGATACTTGCACACTGATGCTTGTCTCCGCTGTGCTCATTCACTGATTGATTTTGTCGCATTTTAAACTGGTGCAGGACAATGCCCTCTTGAAATTGAATTCTGTGCTTTCAGAGAGCTTGAAGGCTTCTTTGAATTTAACGTGACCTGACGTTTGTTGTTAGGTGTCTTTCTTGTTAAGCCACAAGCGCAAACTGAGACAAGTTTTTGACTTTTCGTTCAGCAGCACGAATATAATTTCTCATTCTACCGTCGTCATGCTAATAGAGCAGAATAGAAGTGTTATTGTCATTGTTTAATTGTCCTTGGATTATGATCATCATCTCATCACTTCAGTCTATTATTATCAGTCTATTATCCCAGTGTGGGAAGTCAGATACACTATTGATGAAGATATTGTTGAAGATATACACAAATATGTTTTAACGCCAACATAAAACAGAATTTGGACGAGAGAATGACGTCAGGCAGAGCTGAGGGAGACCATCTGAGCTGGGGTGTTGTGGTGGGACGTTCCTTTAACTCAACAGAGACACGCAAGTAGGCACATCCTAATATTTAAATTTTAAAAAGTACTTTAATCTGGGATTATTAGCTTGTGCTGTATTGTAAGTATTGTGTGCGTGTGTGTGTGTGTGTGTGTGTGTGTGTGTGTGTGTGTGTGTGTGTGTGTGTGTGTGTGTGTGTGTGTGTGTGTGTGTTTTACATTGTGCCATCGCATATTCTCTTTCTCCCATGTGAACAAACTATTTTAACATCCAGAGCAAAATGAAACTGTTTGGAGATCATTTGTTTGTTTGTTTGTTTGTTTGTTGTTTGTTTGTTGTTTGTCAGACACATTATAGTAATGAATACATGTTCTCTCACATGAGCAGCTCCTGTGAGGTTTCCACTCAGAAATGAGAACAACTGTAATGAATTACAGCTGCAGTCTTAATTATTGTTCACGACACACAGAAGCTGTTTGCTGAAAAATCCTTTGGGATGTGAGGAATTATTCTCCAGATGTATTTGTTGTATTTAATATTTATTCCTACAAATCATCACCTCAGGAATCACCGAAGGGCATTAACATGCAACATAATGCTTATCGCAGTTTTCAAAACCACCACAAACCCTACGTTACATACTGGAATAAGAAAAAATCTATCGAGTAACGGGAGTTCAAAAGTTTCAGTTAATCAGTTTTAGTTGTATTTTGAGTTTGAGTTTTACTTGTTTTGTGAGGTTTTGAGTCTTTTGTGCTTCTGGTTCTGACTCCTGTTTCAGGTTTGCTTCACTTCCTGTTTTATTTTGAAGGTCTCTTTGACCCCGGTGTTCTCCCCAGTCCTGATGGTGTTTTCATCCTGTCCTGCTTTACCCTCCTCTCCTGCTGATCCCTGTGTTGCTTTTAATTATTTGTTGTTGTTTTTGTCATTTATTTCTGTTTGCTTCTTATATTCATTCAGAACCAGGACGAGCTGCTGCTTTTTCATTTATGCTTGTGTTGTTTAACTTGTCTGTTTTTAGTGTATAAGTTTTACCAAAAGAAGTCGACATTCATTCACTCATTCATTCATTCATTCATTCATTCATTCACTCACTCATTCATTTTGTATGAATTGATTGATTTATATCATGTATAGTCATTTTGGGACATTTTTGCTGTGTTTTGTATTAATAAAAGGACTTTCCACTAAAAGTAAAGTCAAAAGAAATGTTCATTGTTCATTTTATACTTCATGATTATAATAATATATAATTATAATAAACACAGTCATCTCTTGGATTATTAGTTTCTATCTTTATCACATTAATATATTACATAAATATCCATGTCAAATGTAATACAGGTGATCACGTTTCCATCTTCAGTCACTTCTCTCTTCAGTAAATGTTATCTAGCAGAAGTAAAACCAGACCAGGTGCATTTTAGAGCTTTTAATCAGGCTCTCTGGGAACTCATCTAACTCTGTCACTTCCTCCTTCTGAATCTGCTCTGTTTTATTGATGAAGGCAGTCGGGACTTTAGGGTACGCTGGTTATTTCAGCTCTAGTTGCGATGCACACACACACACACACATCCCTGGCCTACTTTCGCAGGTCTTTTCCCTCTGGATGAGTTTGGATTTTTGTGGTCACATAGACAGATGACACACACACACACACACACACACAAATAAAACATACACTGTGACACACAGAGTGACAAGCACGCAGGCAGATGTTTGCAGCTGCCTAAAACTCACAGAGGAGCATGTCTGACAAGGTCGTGAATTTCATTGTGGACAGAAACTGACCTTTTTTTCACCTTTGTCTTAGTTTGTTAATTCATTGTGTCTGTTGACGATTGTTCAATGTTTCAGTCTTCAAAAATTCTTGTTGTGAAACATCTCTGACTTCCTACTAAGATGAAAAACGAAAGGCCGTCATGGTCATGGATGATGTGCGTGGCCGCTCCTGAAGCTGTGCTTTGCTTCTGTCTGTTTCCAGGGCGCTGTTCGACTACGATGGAAGTGCGTCAGATCTGAATACGCCAAATCAAGCCCTGCCATTTCATTTTGGGGACATCCTCCATGTAAGCAGCGCTGGTGAAGAGGAGTGGTGGCCTGCCCGCCACCTCAGCCCCCCACCCCCAAACTGCCCTGAAGTCGGGGTCATCCCCAGCCGCAGGAGGTCAGAGCTCAAAGGGTTTAAATGAGATTGGGTTTGATGTTAGCGACTCCTAACAGATGGGCCCGTACACTGACATGGCCCTCCTCTCACTGCCACCAACCGTACTGCTTTCTTTCTAAGTGATACCATGCTGCTGCTGCTCAGAATAATTAATAACATCCACCTGCAGACTGACAATAGCAGGACTGCTCCGGTTGTTCAGAGTAAACGTAATGACTACACCTGTTTGTCCTAACGTCACACATCATGAGAGTCCTGAGAGACTTTTATTGGCCCACCTCAGGAAGCAAATAAGCACCTTTCAGGACCCAGTGCAGTTATGGGTTGAAGAGATCGTCATGCATACAGACAATCAGGACCAAAGACTGCTCTGTTCTGCAGACTGCTCCATCTGAATGATACTTCATAAAATAATAAACACATACTCTCCTGACGATGCAGTGATTCAGCAACAGAGTGTCTTTAGTCCGTTTCCTCGGGTTTGCTGAGACACAGACCGCTCCAGGAGACTCTTCCTGCCAACAGCTTGCATGCATCTTTAAAGAAACTCAAATAATTAGTTACTGCAACAAATAATTTCCCTTCAGGGATTAATAAAGTACTACTAAACTGAACTGAAGTGAATATCGTACGCGTGCAAGCGTCATCAGGGGGCAACATGTGCTGAATGTAATTCTGAGCTGGAGAGGAAAATTGCTTCCTCTCACTTCCATCCTTCATTGTCTCCTCCTGTGGAGGAGGTGACAGACAGATGTTGATAGGTTTCCGGGGTGCAAGGACACTATTTAGAACAAGCTATGTTGTCGTCCCTGTCAGGAGTGAGGCGACATGGGAGGAGGGATGTTTGGTGTGAAGCGGGGGGGTGATGAAGGGCAGGGAATTAGTGAAAGAGGGAAGGAATGATTCGAGGTGACAAGGAAGAGCATTAGACAGCAAACGCAACAGGGGAGAGATTGTCACACGGAGGTCTGATGGAGGGGTAATAATACACTGGGATATTAGAGAAACGGTTGCTGCACTGGTGCTAATTTAAGGATGCTTTAGAGTTGCTGACAGTTGTTCAACTGTTGTCCAGCAAAACAGGGGTGGAAACGGCTAAATCCGTATTATATAAGACATAAACACATCTGGCTCTTCTGCCTGAGTTAACACAACGATGCTCCAGCAGAGTCAGGTCCCACAGATTTCCCTTATTTGAAATTCTAGTGTTGGATGTGACCATTAGCAGGAAATGTTCCTGCACAGGAAGTGACAAATCTAAATTTAAACTCAGGGGATGAAAATGTCCCCACAGCAGGAACGAGCACACTTTGCACTATGGATGAAGCATTTTGATCTTTCTGCTGTTTTTTTTTTTTTTCTGCATTAAATTACTCTGCATTTGTTTTAAGGATCCACAGCCTGTTTGGATTAGTGGACACAAACATGCTATCTGCTTTCTGCTTTCTGCTGTCACTTTACATCACATCTGGATAGCTAATTTCTCAGCTTCCAAATATGCAAGCTCACAATTACAGTTAAAGGAAACCGCAAAATGACATTTCAGATAATCTAATGCTTTGTGGTATTTTGGATTTTGGTTGATTTTCAGATGCCAGATGTTTAGGAAGCGCTGCAGTGGTTTTGGCTTTTATAGTTTTGAAGCCTGAAACTTCCGTCATTGACTTTTGTCCTCCTGTCTTTTGTTTGACTCACAGAGCAGAGAGGAAGGAGAGAACACGGTTAAAAACGGTTCGAGTGACCAGGTCTCAAGACAGATCGGTAAGTTCACACGCTCGTTATTAGTCTGAAAATGAAGACCCATTCTTAAAAAAAATACCACTTGAGATAACAGATAGATGCTGTAATTTTAGCTGCTGAAACAATGTTCATCAAGCCAGTTTTGAGCTAAAATGACAAGTTTGTTTTATTTATTTTCTTATGATCCCATCATAATTATCTGTAGAGGGGCTGTAGATATGTTGTTGTAATTCTATAAGTTAGTATTTTAAGATTAATTCTTTGTTCATCTGACAAATGCAGAGACCTTTGGATGAATGTGAATGTGAAAGAGAAGTATCTCTTACATTAACAGAGTTGTTCCTCCTTCTCTTGTTTTTTTATTATCATTATTATTATTGTGCATTATCAGTCACCAAATAAAATCAAATAAAATGAAACATTCCATCATACGCAGCCCTTTTGTTTGCTGCATCCTTGCAGTCATTTCACTGATTTACAGCTCAATCAGCACATAATCAGATCACAGACTTCCAGTTTCCTCCGTTAGCGTCATCACTTGTTCCTCAGAGATGGACAGGAAGGCTAACTGCTGCATCTACTAGACACAACCAGCAGATAATTGATACCTAAAAAGACCCAGAGTGAGTTCACAGACGAGGCAACAGCGTCACTTTGATCACAGCTCTCACGGTGTGATGACGAGCGTCGACACACGAGCTTAACACGAGCTATTGATATCAGTGTGTTGTCAGCTCTGCCTCTGTTTTCTTCACACGGAGTGAATCAGCAACTCTGCTTGACGAAGAAATGATAATTAAAAACCATCACACTCACAAACACCTTATAGACCCACGCTGAACTTTGTCTTGCACACGGTGCGTGCACGTGCACGTGCACGTCTGTGTGTTGTGATGAACTAACACTGCCCTCTGTCTCTGTCTCTGCCTCTGTCTCCCTGTAGGATCAGGATGATAAAGGTAGGTGTCCTCTCCATCACTGACACCTGCTGGACACTATGTGTAACTTCAGCTCTTAACAACTGACCAACAAATTTCCAGTCTCCTGCACAAACCTGGATTATTAAATACACTATGATATTATTTGTCTGACGTAAGAGTTTTCTTGAAAACACCATTTAACTTCTCCCTGAGGTCCAGCTTCCTCAGCACATGTGGCAGTGCCATAATTAAGCCCATGTAGGTTTCTGTATAATCCCCTCTGTGCGTACAGAAAAGTGTGGCCCATTCAGAGAAAGACAAGCCTTCATGTTTAATCTCACTTTTGGCTTGAGACTAATTTCTAACAGAAATCAGAGGCTGCAGGCGAGGATTTAGAAAGCAGAAGTGTAGGAGGCAGATAAGTCTTGTAAAATTATCTCTTGAATAGCTGTACAACAGAGAAGCCCTCTCTTAAATGCTCTTTTTTTTTTTTTTTTTTTTTTAAATTTGGGCTTCAACGTTATAGCGTAGTAAAATAGAAGCTTTGAATATTTAGTTACAGAGCTGCATCTTCAGGAGTCCAAGCACTTTTGGAAGTGCTCTGCATGAACAGTGGATAAGCAGATAAAATGGATGGATGGCACAGTTATGTCTGTTTTGTCATTTTCCTGTCAGTGTGTGTGTGTGTGTGTGTGTTGCTGACTCTGACCTGTCTTGTCCTTCCAGAGCTGGTAACCTCTGGCACCAGTGATAGTGAGAGTAGTTCCTGTAAGTGTCGACCCTCCTCTGTCATTCCTTCTCTCCATCTCCTCCTGTCTGCTGCTTGCTCTACTCCCTCTTCATCTTTTTTCCTTTATTTTCAAACCTCAGCTGCCTCAAGTAGCTGATAGTCTGTGTGTTTTTCTGTGTGTGTGCGTGTCATGTACACATGCTCATGTGTTTTTGTGTACTGTGATTATCGTAGTCGTATGTGCATGTGGATGTTTGTGTGTGAGAGAGCACTGGCTCTGCGTTTCCAGGGCTGTTAAAACAAGGATGTTCCAAAAGTAGAAAAGGGGAAAGTGTGATGCAGCATCAGCAACGCAGCAGCTACCCGTCTAAACGTGTCCTTCATGTGTGTTTGTGTCTGAACAGCTGGACAGGAGGAGACCTACCTTACATACCAACCTGTCATGCAGCAGGAAGGTCAGTCTCTCTCTCTTTACTCTGTATCTGCTTTGTTTTGTCAGGACTGATGGGGAACGCTGGAAACACATCAGTGGCTCTGAGAAAAAACACTTCATTCATGTTTTAACGGTGCTGCCTAACGTTTGTCACCTCATGTCCTTTTGCACATTCCCAGTGAATTACACACGGCCAGTCATTGTACTTGGACCAATGAAAGATCGGATCAACGATGACCTCATCTCTGAGTTCCCAGACAAGTTTGGCTCGTGTGTGTGCCGTGGGGGGGGGGGGGGGGGGGGGGGGGGGGGGGGGGGGGGGGGTGGGGGGGGGGGGGGGGGGGGGGGGGGGGGGGGG